>CABFWB010009425.1:0-13044 GCA_902151455.1 Timema bartmani
TTCCACATCCATGAGTAATTGGGTTGGTTTGTATGCGTTTTATTCATGTCCAAACTTGTTCGTTCCTGTCCCATTTTTTTTTTGATCAATTTGATTTTTAGCCCCATTTGATTGTTTTTATGTGTATCCCTGTGGGGAGGATTTTGTGTGGGAGTTTTTTATTTACTGGTAGGAGGAGCGTGCAGTCTTGGGCGTCGGGCAACGCTCTGGGTCCACATCCTTCCCTGCCAGTGATCAATGCCCGTGAGGGCGGGGAGTGTGCAGGAGCATCCTGTCTCGACGGCTGTCTAACATAGAGTGTGATCAATGGTTCCCTGTCGCAAGACTCTGTTGGATCTCCTTTCACTTTTCCCCCCTCCCTCCAAACCTACTCGTGAGCTACCTCAGGGGCTGAAAGGTAATGGTAACCGACTTACGCTTTTGGAGGGTACCATTGGACCCTTAGCAAGAGTCGTTAACCCTCCAATGTGACTAAACTTGTTTATTTTAATCATAAATGTTGAAGAGTAACTAACCCCAACCCCCTAGACTTAATAGTGTGACAGGAAAGTCCTCTGACACATCGGGTCGTAGCCCTCCATGAACGACCTCTGAAGGCCCGGGCTCAGATGTGGTTCCTAACGCTCATTCAGGGGCCGATTCTTCGGAAACAATTCCTATTTAAACATCTTGTTGTTTTTCTACGTTCGTAGATATCCTGCCTACTAACATGGATTCGAACCTGGATATCTTTGTCCGAATGAGTTGAAACTAAAATGTCGGTCTAAAGAGGCAGGCACGAGAATAATTAAATTAGTGTTTGTTAATCATTTGACAGGGATATTAAGATGTACCCACATTTGTGTGGGAGGTAAATGGGAAAAATTCTACGAACATTAATGTATTATTAATTATCGTTTGTTCAAAATAAAAGTATTTATTTTGTTGACTTATCAACCCTAGTAGGTATTTGAACCCCTACCTCTCTCTGTTAGTAGCTGAGCTCAACATTTAGACTGCGTGTCCACTGGTGCAGCTCTTCCCACTCTTAAGCCACACACATGTTTTCTGCCAGAGTATTTACGGTAGTGTGTGACCGGGCGACATGTGTAACAGCATTTGTGTGCGAGCGAGGTTGGAAAAAACACGAAAACCGCTAATTGATTCCTACCACTTAGGTAAAGCTCCTGTTTGAAGGCATGTGACAAGGTGATCAAAGGAAATGAGTATGTGTACCAGCATTTGCATGGAAACGAGGTTGGAAAAAATAAACATGATCGCAGAGGGTGGATAGCAGTCCTTCACAGCATATTGTGCCCTTAGCTAGCAGTGAAGGGGAAACACATTTATACTCAGTGGATGCTGAAACACGAATGACGCGTAATGATATGTCCGTGCTGTTTTACATGACTCGGCCAATCACCTGTGAGGAAACAATATTATTGACGAATAAGAAGCATACACCTTTGCATTTAGTTCACCCCCATTGAAGCAACTATAAATTGACCTTGAAATCATTACATTCGGTCATTATAATTCATAATTGGGTTGAATAAACATCAAAATAAGTTTCGACGGACTGGAAAATTGGATAAATTCAGGTATGTTTTAAACTATTTTGTATATTTTAATAGTAACTATTTTTCTTACTACGTCTTTGATGTGCAGTGGTATTTCCTCCTTTGATAGAATGTCATGAAGATGCATCCCTGGCGCCTGCCACTATCGTTCAACCAGCAGTCCCTGATAGTCCTGACCCGTTGGGGTTACTTAGCGAGGACGGAATTTGCCTAGCGTATAACAATTGGTCCATGGGTTATTAGCATTCTGCTATAAATTTTAAAATATTTCCAGTGGTTTTTTACCCCTCGATAGTAATCAATATGTATTTATTTAATTGCAGATTACTGGGATCCAAATGGGTTGGATGACTGCCTAGAGCTACAAACAACCCGCTCTTTTTAACCAGCGACTGGGGGTGGCTATATAAATTAGCGCCCGCAGTGGAGTTTTCAGCTTGTGTGCCGGCGCCGCACCCTGAAAGCAGTGAGGTGGAGGTGGGCCCTGTACCGGTCCATCTCCTAGAAGCGGTCGATGCTCTGCCCCCTGTGGCAGGCTTCAGCCCACTGGACCCTGCCGCAGGCCCAGGAAAAACCATCAGCTGTATTTCTGATGTTTGGGGTGAGCTGGACGCGATAGATCACCTAATATGTAAATTTATCACTCTTTAACTACTAAAACTATCTTTTAAAGAACATATTCAAATTTTTTATAAAAGGTACCATCTACAAGTAACAATACTATATCCACTAGCTTAGAAATATACAAATTATTACACAAGATTTCTTTGCTTCCTCTCCTCCACGAACTACCGTTGTTTTTCTGGCATACTAAAACCTTCTGTCAGCTGGCAGTTTCAAGTTTAGCCAAAAAGAATATTAGCTCTTATATTCGTAGTTGGGTACATTTATTCTAGGTGTTATTTTAGTCATTACAAGCATTCAAATAATAAAAGAGAGATAAAATTATATTTAGAGGCGCTTTAGATACTTATTAAATTCACGTTTGGAATGTGCTGGATCAAATTTTATATGATATTAAGCCGCCCCCTTAGCTCATTCGATCTCTTGTCTATCTACTAAGCTAATGGTCCCTTGTTTGTTTCCCGACATGGCTGAAAATGTTGGTTTGATAAATTAACACCCAGCGGAAAGGATTTTGTTTATGTCCTAATCTTAAGTTATACGCATTTTATAAAACTATGACCTGAATAAAAAAAGTGACCTGAGGCTTAGACTTGAAACAGTAACCTATCTAAATTAAATTATTTTATTCAACGAGAAAAAGATTTTATTTAGTTATAAAACCAAATGATTATTAATATTATTATTTCTACCAGTAGAAAACTTAATTCTGACCATTAAAAATTACCTTTATAAATATAAAATTACTTTCTAACATAGTTATCTATTTTCTACCAATTCGTGTTACATTGCAGCCAATGTTTAAGGCATGTTTTAATTTCCCGGCCCAGTACCTTATTTAAAGCTAGATTTCTTGTATCATTAGCGTGGTGGTAAACCTGTCGAGATCGTAGTTAAAGTTTCGAGCTAACAGATGGCGTTGACATCTAGAAACCGTTATTTCGACCCAAAAAAAAAATTGATGCTCTGCTGAGCATTTATATGGTTTATGATTTTAAAATGAGAGTAATGTATATCCAGCGTTTCATTCACATTTGTTTCAATCTGTTTTAAGTATACAGATATTTCTTACAGGCATTCAAATATACTGACATAATAAATAATTGGAGAAATTATATTGTTGCTTTAGCCGGTTATTAAAAAAGAGAGGAAAACCCTATATATGCGCATGATAATTGGTTTGTTTAGCCAAGGGTCCCGGGTTCGATTCTCAGCATCATGAAAATCTATAATTGGTGAAATGTTAGTTTAACCTTTCATAGTGATAAATTAACTGCCATGAACTGTATTTTGTACCTGTCCTAGAGTTCAAGTGTATTTTATTACACACACTTTGCGAATGTATCATTTATATTAAACAGTTAAATCAATTATGTTTAGGAAAAATTGTATTAACATATTATATTGATACAAAAAGTAGTTTGAAATTGAAAAGTAATATATATTAAACGTAGTATTTAAAGAGGAATGAAAAAACACGCGTAAGTTTGCAGAAAATAAGATAAATAACTTAAATATAATATCATTGGAACAATTATATTTAGGGCCGGTCTTATGACTACTAGATAAATATTGCTATCGGGAGGTTAGAGTTAGCGTCCAGATAAAGGTTATCGACCACTTTAATATTTTACGCGTATTATGAACTGAATTTATCTGCTGGATAGCTATCTGAAGGATACATATATTTTTATATAGAGAATGCAAGGTTGGTACTGTTTATACTGGTGCGCGCATGCGTATAAGCCCTACTGCAACCACTATTACCTGGAAAGTGACTACAACGTTCAATATTTGTTAGATAATGGCGGCTAAACGAGTGCGAGTAAACAGATAGCGTCACGTGAGTGCAGAAGCTAGGATGTCTTGAAAGTACCGCACAAAATTGTAAGAAAAGAGCTCTCAATAGTATGTACCGTTTCGCAGACTGAAATATACCGGCCCGTGTACACCAAACGATGCATAACTGATGATTTTAATGCGTTGCCATGGTGATATCAGAGTCCTTGTAAACGCGCTTGCCACGGTTAAAAGTTTATCCTTTAGACAGGCTGAATAAATTTTTTCTTTCATTCTAGATAATCCCACTTACATACCATTTTTCAGATATTTGAGAATTTTTTCATATTTTTTCGGCATGAAAACATGCATATTTTTTCATTGATTTATTTTATGCACCCGGGTTACTTTTTTATATTCGCCAGTACTATCTTTTACCCACCTGACTATTTCTAGTCAAATATAATTAGTTGTTTGTATGTATTTATATTTGTTCATATTTTATTCTAATCAAATTTGTTTATTTGTTTTTCTTGTACATATTTTAATTTGTAACCAACTCCCTGTATATATAAACATATATAATATATTCAAATACGCTTTAAACTGGACTCTTAAATTAGCTTAGCTATTTAGTACCGAGGCCACTATTCCCGCTATGACCCCAAGAAATTGGTTATTGTTTCCTCTACACCTAAACATGTATAATATACTTCAGGGTGTAAAATATATTTGTAGTTACGTACTATTTAACTATAATTATTTTTGTAAATGAATATTCCAAGTATTCTTTCATTATGTGAGCTATATTAAAAAAACTGTTATGTGTGTGTTTTAACATCTACACCCCCTCTTTCCTATCCTATAAATACAAGTTCATTTAGCTTATAAGTTCAGTCTCAAACATTATGAAGAATCAAATATCTGAAGCTATTATTAATTTTATAGAGGAATTCTCCATCTAGATATCATATTCTGAAGATTGAAAAAGACACCTGGACACGGGAATCGAACCCAGGACCTTTGGCTTAACGAGTTGAAGATGGCTGCGTTATCTGATAGCTCGTGAATAAAGCTGACGATTTCCACACGTCCATCATAGACTCTGCCTTAAAATATGAGTGAAGTATGACCCAGGGTACGGGACGACTCCTGGATAGCTCAGTGATAGAGCATTGGCGTACTAAGCCAAAGATCCCGGGTTCGATTCCCGAGTTCAGGTGCCATTTTTCAATTTTCAGAATCAAACATTATGGACAAGTTGGAACATCTATTTTCGGCCATCATCAGTGGTCCTTCAGGCTGTGAAAATTCGCATCTTGTATCCGTAACTTGGCCACAATGTGTGACGTTAAATATGATAAAATCACCTGGTATTATGCTTTATGGCAAGTGGGATTCGAACAGGACGGGACAGGTCCCCACGTCATATTATGTAAGGGCTTGCCGGAAATGGATATCAACTGTAATTACGTTCCACAGCTGATTATCCTCAACGACTTGATGCGTGAAGCTAATGAAGTGATCGTTGATATTTTCACCAAAGGATGCCATCATCAAAATAATAGCGTCATGTACCTTACACAAAATATATTCCAACAGGGCAAGAGCCAAAGAGACATTTCCTTAAACGCACACTGTATCGTGCTTTTTAAAAATACCAGACATAAAGCTCAGATTCAATACGTTACATGTAAGTATGTTTTGAAAATCCACGTGTTTTACAATAGGCTTACACTGCTGCTACAATTACTCCCCACGGGTACATATTGTTAGATTTCAAGCAAGGTACACCTGAATGGTTCAGATATAGAACCCGCACAAATAACGCCAGACAAGAAACTGATTGACTCTGTTTACGAGTGTGCCTACATTACTTCAAAAGAGAGGGTACAGTTGAAAAATGCACAGAAGACAAAGTTACGTACTCACAAGCAGGAGTTGTACAAGCTGGAGGATAGTACTGGAAGAAGAAGAGACGACTATTCGTTCCGAAAGGAGGAGCGTTCCTGTCGTTACTCTTAGCCCCATTAATCAGCAGTGTCCTATGTTCCTAATTCAATAAGTAGATAATGGAACACACAAAAAAAGATGATATTGGTGTCCACGGAAACAGTACATCGTTACGAGCAACACCACCAACACGTGACATCGGCTACAACTCTAGTGGTCTCCGAGCTGGACAAGAAAATAGAAAAAATCCTCGCTTCAAAGGTTGACAACTCTAAATGGACTTTATACCAAAAAGTGCTAGAGCACTATTTGCACCTTAGTAGCACCCTCCACCACCTAAAAATACCGCCAAAACCACCCCTGAAGTTTCTATACTTCCAATCCCTGCTGTAATTAATTATTTACCCGTACAGGCACGTAAAAACAGAACTTTTACTAGAACGTATTATTTCCCAAGGCGGTATCTCTTGGGACGCAAACTGTGAGGGGAGTATTCACGATACGCCTCTATATGGATCTAATATCGTGGATTTAATCAACGATCTGGTCAGAGCAAGAAGACATAGCGACTCGTCTGGGTGGCGAGAGTTTCTTTCGGTGCTCCAAAAAATAATCGTCCCAAAAATAATGTATTGTAAATCCGAAACACTTGACACTCATTAGATATCCGACACTCGTACCCCAACCACGTATACCGTCGAAACACCATAAGAAGAAGAAATTTAAAAGGGTCTACGAAAACCGGTGGCTGCCTTTCCGGGCCTAATGGACCATTTAGCCGACATCTACAAATACCCTTCTCATCCTGCAGGGTCTTCAGGGGTGGCGTTGCTCATAAAGGAGTCCAAGAAAGATCCAGCAAAAGTACGAGAAAGGCTTTGTGCGCAGGACACTTACAGCCTACACAAACCTGGGATACAAAAGTTTCCACGCAACAAGTACGTGGTGTCAAACATTGACAATCTCTGTCAAGCCTATCTCAACGATATGCAAAGTCTCGGCAAATACAACGACGGTGCCCTGTACTTGCTCACCATCATCGACGTGATTAACAAGATCGCCTGGGTGAGGACACTTCCATCCAAGACGGGGAACATCGTGAGGGACGCCTTTCAGGTCTTTTCAAATAAAGTGGCCGTAAACCTCTAAGTTTACAGATGGACAAGGGGACAGAGTTCACGGCACGTCGAGTCCGGAAGTTTCTCAATAAAGAAGGCGTGTATAACTACACAACCCATAATCCGGACGTGAAGGCAAGCAACGTGAAACGATTCAATAGAACTCTGAAAGGACGCATGTGGCGCTACTTTACCAAAAATAACACGTATCGTTATGTGGACGTCCTCCAAGATCTCGTCAACGCTTACAACTGCGCAAAACATTCCAATATCAAGATGGCCGCAGCAGACGTTTCAGAAACCAATATGCTTAAAGTCAGAGATAATCTGTACGGCAAGCGGAGCCAAAACTCAAAGTCGGTGACACAGTGCGTATTAGCAAATCCAAAATGCTGTTTGAAAAGGGCTACTAGAGCAATTAGAGCGAATAAATTTTCAAAGTAAACAGTGTCGTGCTGCGACAACAAGTCATCTACAGGCTCACTGATCTTGACAGTGAGGAGGTGGAGGGTGCATTTTACGAACCCAAATTGCAACACGTACGTCTTTCCGAAACTTTTAAAGTTGATAAAATACTACGTGTCAAGGGTAAAGGCAACATAAAGAAAGTGTACGTGCAGTGGAAAGGTTATTCCTACAAGTTTAATTCTTGGATTCCTGCTAGTTGCGTCTGCGCCCTACCATGAATGATCTGTTTTACTTCACTTTTGCTGAGTGACAGCTCTATGGAATATTTCTCGAATAATATCCTCACGAAATTAATCACGTAAATACCTTACCGTCTTTCACTTGACGGATAGTGGAAAGTCACTCTAGCTGAATTCCAATATCCACGTTCTTTCACCACCTTAACCAAGGGTCTAAATATTGTATGGTACAAATGGGTAGACGCTAACGGCTTAGAACAAATATTCAAGTATTACATCTTACCTTGAAATTACAGCACTATCCATGACTTGGTCAAAGCCCTAAACGATGTAGAGGCATTTAAAGGGGATTTAGTAGTGGTATTCAAGTACACAAACCCTAACAAAAAATTGGTCTTTCTCTCTACGTCATCAAATATACAACTACTGACTCTCTCTATTGAACTAAGTCTACAGCTCTGTTTCGATCCTAAGACTAATCTGCTCAAAGTCCAACAGTCACCGTACGCCACCACCATTCTACTAGTCTTACCTTCGAAAATGTACATATTAACGGATATTATCGATCCTCAGACCGTGGGTGACATTGTGACACCACTTGTACGTATCGTCGGTATCAACAATACCAACTATGTCTACGGCATACAGAAGACAATTAGCTATACTCCGTTAACTACGTGCCCGCACTTAGAAGGGATATTGAAAGATTGGAAATCAATATAGGAACAGACACTGGTGAACTAGTACCATTCAAGTTTGGAAAAGTGTGCGTGAAACTTCAACATGCTCAACATAAACTGTCCTTACCAAAGATACTACGTCAGTCAGACTGGAACAGGAATATCTTCGCTCTACGACGGTGTTCCCTATCAACGCAGGCATGGAATAGGAAGTTGCTGAGAAGCGGTGCTAAAACCATTAGAAAACAGGTGCTTCATTCGAGTATCAACGTGCTCTCCGACATCGCCAATCAGCGTCGTCCTTTCCAAGAGGCCTTACGCCAGCGTGTCAACGTGGCTGGAAAAATCTGGAAACGCAAGATGGAGCAGAAGATCAACTCACTGATGCCTTTCTCAGGCTTAAAAGGGCGTCATAAGAAGAACCGACTTAAGTCTTCTGTCGTTTCCCGACGTAAAAAGGTCATCAAGAAGAAGAAGAAGAAGAAAGAAGCGGTAGATATTTTCAGTTGAAATATCTTATCTACACGCCCAGTTCTGTGATTGTGCCAGCAGTGAACTCGATTTCTTTTCAATCCCACCCACGTAAACCTGTCTTGAAAGTGGACAATGGATCCAGTACAAACCTGTCTCTTCCCTGACCGATGATTCACCCATCAAATTTACCGTTATCGGTCAAGGCAATTTCTATATCGATCTTTCACAGAATATGCTATATATAAGGGCGGCTATTATGAAACCCAATAGTGACGCTTTCAGCAAGGTGGATCAAATTGCTCCCTTCAACAACTGGTTGCATTTGCTATTCACATAGGTATATGTGTTTTTTAACAAAAAAACTAGTCTCAACACCCAACAACACGTATGCTTATAGATCGTACATTGAGACGCTGCTCAATTTCAACAGTGAATCCAAGACAACACGTTTGACTTGCGGTCTGTGGCTCTCTGACAGTCCTGGAATCTTTGAGGAGGTTAACGCTGGCAACAAGAGATTTTAGGCTTGTCGCAGTCTCACTGCAAAAAGTAAAACGGTGGATCTTTTGAAGTATCCATACTGTTATATGTTTAACCAAGATAAATACCTTTTGAACGCCACTGAACTCAGTATCAAGTTGGACCGTTCCAGAGACGGGTTTAATCTTATGGCCATCCCAGAAATCCTGCACTTTAAGGTTCGTCTCTTTGAAGCCTGTCTTATAGTGCGACGTGTCATGGTAGCACCTTCTATACTGTTGGCACATGCCAAGTCATTAAACGTCAGTCCCGCAAAGTATCTCATCACCCGTGTGGACGTAAAAACACTCACTATTCCTACGGAGACAAAAGGGAAATCACTGGACAATTACACAAACGGTGTATCGTGGGATTTGTATCGAACACAGCGTTCAACGGAGATGCCACCAAGAACCCTTTCGATTTCCAAACCTACGGCATGAACCATATATTGTTGTACGTGGATGGGGAACAAGTGTCGTTGAAACCGTTACAGCCCAATTTTTAGAAAGACAACTATGTCATGTCCTACCACACATTGTTTCCAGAAACGGGTATCCATTTTATAAACGAAGGCAGTGACATCATACGGAAAGCCTTTCTTAAGAGATATAATCTCGTGGCTTTCACTCTCACAACTAATATGTCCATCCACATGTCATCGAATTGGAATTTGACGAGGCATGGCTCTCTGGGCATCGAAGTGAGCTTCACCAGAGCTCTCACCGAAACCGTCAACTGTATCATGTACGGAGAGTTTGCCAACATCATCACCATTGACAACGACAGAAACGTCGTGACTGATTTTGACAGTTAATATAAGCGACTTCCTGCCCCTTACCCCGTCATTTAAATCATGGACGTTATTGTAGATATCCAGAGCTTCATTGACGACAGCAAATAGTCTCTCGTCATGGAACTGAGTGTTTTATCTGTATGCGGAACATGACTTCAAAATTGGGTGTTTAAACCCCATTACGGCATCGAGGAACTTTCCGCCACTGCTAAAAAGCAAGCTGACTATATCGTCAATAAACTACATGGTATTCCCTGGGATAGCAGTGATGCGGATTACAGCCTGCTTGAATCCCTCATATTCCCTGTCAGAAAGTGTGCAGAAACCGTCTACGTCAGGGGGAAGAAAAGAAAATGTTTCTAGCCAAATACATGCCTACGCCTATCGTAGATCTGTACGACAGAAGTTGTTCGTCTTTGAAAACACTTACATTGGGCCGCACAATTTGCATGGCACATAGTTCTGTTTGGAATTTCTGTTCATCCTGCATCATTTGGGGACTTCGAGATTGGATGATTGAAGATGGACATGCACACCATAAGACGTGCGTTGAAAACAAACCCGTGGTTCCTTTTTGTACGATCGGGTATTTTACTCGCTGATCAACTACCCGCAAAATAGCGCCACCTGCCGCTCTCGTCATCAACACGGATTCACACACGTAGCCTACGACTCAATGGGTCACTATCTTTATTGGGAAAAACGGTGTGGGAGAATACTTTGACGGTTATGGTTTTCCACACCCGTATAAAGTCACATCCACCATTTATAAGCAAAAACACTTCCCACACGTCTCATAACACGATACAACTTTCAAAGCATAGTCTCAGACGTTTGCGGCCATTACTGTCTTATGTACCTTCTCCGTTCTTGCCCAGAATACTCCAATGAAAACTTTTCTAATTGTATTCTCACCCACCAATCATACAATCAACGAAGCTAAGTTGTTGAGATATTACAACAAATTTTTCAAGACGCTTGTGTCCTGCCACCCCTCAAGAGGCTGCATCCAGTCAGCGTGCTCCTTGTCTTCCCCTCAGCGGCTATAAAATTGGCGTCCTGACATCGTGCTGGCCAAAATCATGACAGTCGTCAAAGCGATCAAACATCATGGAAGCACTCGCAAAGCAAAGCCTGGGAAGCCGCTCGTCATCACGAGTATTTTTAACACTTCGTTTCCACTGGAAGAAGTTGACGCCAAACGAGTTATCGTTGGCATGAGCGTTAAGAACAACTTTACGCCCTGTGTCCAGCTAGAAAATGCGGAGGGAATAGTGAAATGTTTAACCATACAGAGTGGCAAGAACTGGGAAACTACAAGTCGGTCATATAAAAGTTTTTCATCAAAACGCAACTTCCTCAGAAGATTAGTCTGACTAATCATGACATATCTCTGAGACGCATGTGCGGTGACCATATTGTCGTCATCAGCGAGAAACAAGACGCCGGACTCAAATATGTCTTCTATCTAGCACCTATCGGGGCACTTCTTTGTGAGGTGTGGGACCTCATCGACTTCACCGTCAACCGATGGGATATGTCGTTGACACCCAACGCACGATATTTCAACAATTTTATCAACACACTCGTCATGGATGTATGCAACACGCTAGCAGAATCATCGAATGTCATCAACCTCAAACAGCCTACGGGGGAAACACACATTAGAAACCTGGATCTTATCAGTGCTACCTACTATACACGTCAATTCGTCGGTTTGGGCTATTAAATGCTGGATTGTTAACTAAAAACAATTTTACTAACATATCTAAGATACACTGTAGAAAAACGTATGAACGAATATATGCTTCATTATTGTAATAGTGTATAGTAAATATTATGTATGTCTGTCAAAGCTTTAACATATAATAAATATATGTTTGTAATGACGTGTCTAGTCACGCAAACATGTTTGTCCCATACCTTATCCCAACACGTAGTGTAACCAGATACGAGCATTGACTTGTTGAGCCACCAAACTCGCACCAAGCATGAACGGGGTCAATGACCTCTTGTACTAGCTCACAGTTTCAAGGTCACGACCTATTCTTGCTTCGTCTTGTATTGTTGAGTCTCCAAACTGGCGCCAAGTATGAGTCATCAGGGAAAACCCATTGCGACATAATTCAATGTCGTGATCTATTCCTGTCTCAACTTGTCTTGTTGAACGCCAAAACTTGCTTCTGGATTGCGATGACGTCACTGGTAAAACCCATTGCAAGGGGCAGGGTTGTGACATCATTCAAAGTCATGATCTATTCTTGTCTCGACTTGTTGAGCCACCAAACAAACGCCAGTTATGAGTCATCAGGAAAAACCCATTGCCGGGCAGGGGTGGCGACACCAAAATTAATTCAGGGGCTTGCGACAGAGAACCATTACTCACACTCTATGTTAGACAGCCGTCGAGAGAGGATTCGCCTGCACACTCCCCACCCTCACGGGCATTGATCACCAGCAGAGAAGGATGCGGACCGCGAGCTTTGTTCGACGACCGAGACTGCACGCTACCCCTACCAATAAATAAAAAAACTCCTACCCCATAAATAAAAAACTCCCACCCAAATCCTCCCTCCAGGGACACACAATCAAATGGGGCAAAATAATCAAATGGGTCAGGAAGGAACAAGTTTGGACATGAATAAAACACATACAAAACAACCCAATTACCCACGGATGTGGAAAGGGGGTCAAACTTGGAGGAGGAGAACGTGCTGTACTGAGCCAGTTCTATAAATAACAGCCAATCACAGCACTGTTTTGGTAAGCCACACAAGCTATATTTATATATGGTTAAAGAAGGAGTCCTCTCCTGTTGGGTGTATGTATGTATGTATGTATGTATGTATGTATGTATGTATGTATGTATGTATGTATGTATGTATGTATGTATGT
>CABFWB010009428.1:0-13036 GCA_902151455.1 Timema bartmani
TAAGTATCATAGGGACTCTGTTTTAACAGGAAGTCTCAATAAGTGTAATAGGGACTCTGTTCTAACAGGGAGTCTCATTAAGTGTCATAGGAACTCTGTTCTAACAGGAAGTCTCAATAAGTGTCATAGGGGCTCTGTTCTATCAGGGAGTCTCAATAAGTGTCATAGGGACTCTGTTCTATCAGGAAGTCTCAATAAGTTGTATAGAGAGACTGTTATCTTAGGAAGTCTCAATAAGTGTCATAGGGACTCTGTTCTATCAGGGAGTCTCATTAAGTGTCATAGGAACTCTGTTCTAACAGGGAATTTCAATAAGTGTCATAGGGACTCTGTTCTATCAGGGAGTCTCAATAAGTGTCATAGGGACTCTGTTCTAGCAGGGAGTCTCAATAAGTGTCATAAGGACTCAGTTCTATCAGGGAGTCTCAATAAGTGTCAAAGGGTTTTTTTCCCATCAGGGAGGCTAACTACATTAATATAATAGAGCTCTGGTTCTATAAGGGAGGCAAACTAAAAATAACTAGGTCCC
Source organism: Timema bartmani (assembly GCA_902151455.1). Lineage (NCBI taxonomy): Eukaryota > Metazoa > Arthropoda > Insecta > Phasmatodea > Timematidae > Timema > Timema bartmani. The sequence continues at coordinate 530 of CABFWB010009428.1, forward strand.
TAACCAGCTGTTTCAGAAAATTCCCGTTACATATTTCAAATAAATTTAATAAAATGAAATTCAAATTATATTAATTATTTTGTCAGTATAGTTACATTTGATGTTATTACTCATTTTATATCTAAATATATTAGAAGGATTACAAATTAAATTTATTTGGTTAAAATACATAACAATAAAATATTTCAAATGAAAAAGATTACTTTAATACATCAAAGAGGAATATAATATACTTCAAAATATCATAGGGGGGCACGGACCCACCTAATTCTTCCCTGAGAACGCCAAAAAATGTTTAAATTAAACGTTTATTATATCCGTAGTTTACTACCCATTCGTGTTATAAGCATAATTACCAATTACGAGGTTTAACTGCATTTGCGTGGAGGGAGAGTGGAAAATGTATTAGGATAAACCATATAAAGTGTAATCGAGCGTGATTTTAACCTCGATATCCCCGTAATCGGAGGTTCAGTCTATTACTAGAGTGACGCCTTAGACCAGTGTTATTCAACCTGGAGTATGCGTACCTCTAGGGGTACACGAAAACATTTTAGGGGCTAGGGGAAATTTAAAATACACCTATTTATATGTACCAGTAAGCCCTTGCGAAACTTCCGCACAATCAACCTCCCCCCCCCAGAAAAAAATGATTTAGTCTTTTGTTGGGTTGTTGAAATTAAAAACTCAGCGAAGTGTATACACAAAATAGCAAATAAAGTTTATTAATGTGAACGTATTTACAGTTTACAATAAATACCTCTTTGTATACGATACTTGATGTCAGAATGCAATCATTTTGAATTTAGATTTTCCTTTTTAACTTCAATTTTAAACAAACAATGTGTTTTAACGTAAACTGAGTATGCTATGTCAGAAGTCGGTAAAAAATCCTATCCACTGATACAACAACAGAAATAATATATAGGATTATTTTTCCTGAAAAACACTGAATAATCAGGGCAAGATTTAGGATTAGACACAAAAGACGTAGTAAAAGGTAATCTGGAAGTGACATTTTATCTCTCTCTCTCTCTCTCCCCTAGATGTAGATTATAGATTAAGAATATCTTGCACTATCCACCGACAACTTTGGGGGGTACAAAGTTAAAAATAAATTATATCTAGGCATACGCGAACATAAAATGTTGAACACCACTGTCCTATACCATGCGGCCACTGTAGCGGGTGGAAACACTGTTTATGATAAGGTAATATTAATTGAAGTAAATCATTGTGGTTCAACTGGTCGCCCGAGGGCCAACCGCAACTCGCGCTCACTGAAAATGTGGTCCATACGATATTCTGCAGGAAAATTTAAGGGCAACCTTGGGTGGGAGATGTGATGATTCAAATAAAAACATTTGTTTAAAAATATTATGGTTGCATTTTATTATTCACTCATTTGATTGATAATAAATATTTATAATGGTAGGTTGTTTTGTGAAAGCGTGTGAGCGTGCTCATGATACATTTTTGGGAGATTAATTAATTTTTTTTAGGTAGTAAAATTTAAAAGATTCTAGCAAGCAAGAATACAACGTATGTAATGTATTGAAAGTAAATTGTTTATTAAGTGTCGCTTGGTTGGCTTATATTTTTTTTAGCACTGCGTCCTACCATATGGGTTCTACGCTTATGTACTAAATACATATATGATGTTTAGGGACTAGGAAGACTATTTTCATAAGAAATGTTCCCGCATTTGCGTGAAGGAAGAGTGGAAAACTTCTTTATTTAAATATCACCCTCAGTATACCTGCCCAAGGTTCGAATCTCAATCTTCACGTCCTCGGCAGTCTAGACTACTGCGAGAGTGACGCCTTAGACCATGAAGCCACCAAAGCGAGTAGTAGTCCTATATTAAGTTGAGGGAATTACTAAATATATCTTAGGCCCGTGGTACAAAATGATAAATCATATTTGGCCCTTGTGACGATCAACTTTGGACCACCCTGACGTAAATGAATCACTATATTTCAATGAATGAAACCAAACCCATTAACATTTCTATTACTACACATATTTCTCCCACGATTGTATAAGAGGTATTGTATTACTGTTATATAAGCGTTGCTGCCGACGATCAACAGATGTTGTAAGCATCAAACGTGACAGTACTATCGATTCTTATAACGGTTCCATAATATGATCCGTGATCCTGTCTTCCCCGCGTGACGTATATAATAAACTGGTAGGCAACCCGCTTCGACGGTCGAATGATCTGAAGTCTTCATTATCTCAATATAATAAACAGCTGAGTATTGGGAGAGCAGGGTCCAGATCCATTTCGGGTATATTAATAGTGTACCAAATCTGTATTATTTTTAAATAGACATGGGTCAGTTCCCAAAAAGGTGTTGAATTTGTTTACCAAATATATGCAACGTTTGTCAGCACATGACATGGAATGATCAAAAAGCTCGAGAAATATCGGTTTTCACGTTCCCATATTTGTCAACAATTATTAAAATTGCTTTAACACAAGATTTAAGGTGTGAGGGTATAAAACGCGAGAAAGGGGCAGTGGTTTTTATAGTTTTTATATCAAAACTTTTTTTTCGTCTAAAATAAATCAAATTTTACTTTAGTAGTTTAATTTTCTTCACAAGGTGATCTCAACAGTTCTTGAATATCTATCATAAACATCCCGGTATTAGATGAGATACGTTTTAAATGAAGAGAAAAAGTTGTTATTAAATTCCAGGACACCCTTGAGATATATTCAACAACTGTTGATATCACTAGGGGTGTGCGAAGTTTCGACTCGAATTTAAAACTTCGAAACAAATGTCAGCTTTGACTTTCCTTCGAAAAAAATCCGGATTTGAAGCTCCGTCAGTTAAAGTATTGACAGCTAAAATACTATATCTATGGTCATTTATTGCCATTTATATATATTAGAAAACCATATTTATTTGGAAAAACTCTTAAGTAATTGAATTATAAGTTGTAATATAGCTTGATTTATTAGATTAAAATTAATAAAATATTTTCTAAGTTCAGTATATACAGTTCAATAAATAACAATGTAATATTATATTTTTCTAGTGTAAAAACACTAACAAAAACTATTCTAACTTCGATTCGGCTTCGAGAATATTTCACATATTCGATTCTAGTTCGCTTCGAATTGAAAAAGTGGACTTCACACACCCCGTAGCCCCATGGCTTCTTTGGTGCTGACTGACAGTTCACAGCTGACTTCTGATAGTCAACATTTAGGTATATACCTAAATTTTGGCTGTCAGAAGTGACAGCTGCTAAACACATGTTTTTGCAGATCATATGGTTCGGCGTAGGGATATATAACTTGGTCTGGTAGCTTTTCAAAGCCGTCATCTGTCAGCTGTGAGCTGTCAGTCAGCACCAAAGAAGCCATGGGGCTACTGTAAGGTACCATCATGGAAAGAAAATTAAACTCTATGTTTATACTGAACATTATTTTATTTATTTAGACCAAAAAAATCTTTCGATATAAAAACTGCAAAATACTGGCCTTTTTTTCACGTTTCTACATCCCCACCTTAAAGCCTGATCTTCACATTATTGTTGCAAATGAAAGATTTACAATTTTTGGTAAATATAACATAGTGTCAGTCTTTCTGATTTGTAAAAGTGTTTTACTCCTTTCTTTTTGAAAAAAACAAAAACAAACTAGGTTGAAATTATTTATAACTGCGAGAATGACGAGAGAGTTGTTTTAATGCAGCCACCTCAGTATTTTTAATGTTAAATATGGTCGTTATGATTAAATGAAATTGACACTTCTGATGATTTAATGTCAATTATTCTATTCGACCTGTCAAATAAAAGTGAAGGTTTTGAATCGATCTTTTTAAAAGGTAACGGGCACGTTCTGAGATTGAAGTGACCTTGAAACCGATCTTGCATACAAATGTATGTTCCGTATGTTCGTGGGCGACTAGAACACACACTTAGCGTATTGGATATCATAGTGAATTAATGTGCGTGGGTTTATAAAGTGAGCAGGTATATTTTATCGGTATTTATCACTTTTGACGTGAATACGTCTTTAAATTTGCTACCATACGGGGAAAATCCAAAACACCTTATGATAACAAAATCGGGGGATACAGTTTGGTGTTGTAGTTTCGAATCTTTCCTCTACATCCAAAATTAAATTACACCACTGGATAGCTAAAGGATCAAAGAATTCATTACGATAAGCGAGAACAGTGACGAATCGCGCGCGGTGGAGGGGGAAGCGCCGCCATTTTGAGGTTATTTTGCTGCGTATCGAGATTTGCAATTAGTATAACTTTTGACTCGGAGAAGCTACGATGTTCGTTTAAGTTTTAATCGTCAGCTGTCGTCAAAATCTATCGATTGTATATAAAGTTATATTGTAACACAATAATTATTTGTTTCCTTGCTTTTATCCTAAATACATAAATAAAAATATTTTATTTAAAAAATATAACCCGTTACATAAACGTATTCACGTACAACACACGGCCATGTCCATGACACAGCCACACCCCATTTTTTTACACTTAAAAAGGCCTTATATCGAAAATCTCACTTATTTGTAGGCACCGCAAATATTGTATTCAATATTTAAATGTGTTTCATAGCGTGACGTTTCTACTTTATCATGTAGAGAAAGTATTGTAATTCTGAAATATTTTGGAACTTGAGATTATGATAGGTCTTTACATTGTATGTGCTCCTGAATCCAAAAAAAGGGTGGGCTTTACATTTGTTTGTTTCCATGTCTATCTGTATGTATCTGGGTCTATAGCCAAAAGAGTGTTATGGGTTTTGTTCAAACTTGCTATTTAGATGTTATAGATAGTCATTCCTCAGAGTATTTTTCAAATTTGGAATATATTCCCCAAATTAAGGGTATTCTACTGATAAATGATTTTTTAAAACTATGTTACATGGCATTTTACTAAACTGACCCGGCCACAGGCTGGAAACAGTTGATGATGATGATGATGTTACAAATTATAATATAGGCCTACTTTATGAGAAAGTATTTACGAATCTTTCATGCCACTTGTTTATTTGAAAATGTACTAATTATTATAGTTTTATAGGTATTTCGACTGCATGGTATATATATTGTGCCTGTCTTTTGACACTTCAGGAATTTCTATCACCAGATTGATGCCTTAACTACTAAGTATTAATTTTAAAATATATACAGGGCATTTTTTATACTAGATTATTTACAGTTTTTATTTTACTAAGCTACTAGTAGTTATGTGAACAGTAGACCCTCCTGTAATTTATTCTTTTATTTCAAGCTGATATTTTTCTTTGGCGATCAAGTTGGGCAGAAAAGGAATTAATACTATATTCAATATTATATTATATTATATTCATCTTTATTATCATTGTCCACGTGGTTTAAGACGTCAGTCTCTCTCTCAATAGATGTCAAAACTATATTTTTAAAAATAGACACATACGTCGTTTAGCCTAGTTAAAAGAATGTTACAGATACATTTCGTTAATTTTGGTCCAAGCTTTGGTGGTATTTGCGAAACAGGCATAAGAATATACAGATATACAAAATACCAAACGGACGAGTTAAAACTGGAGCTTGGCTCCACTTGGCCGAGGGAATGAAGTACAATTGTACCTATTTATTTGAAATGAAATGTAAAAGTATTCATTATAAAGGAATGTTCTGTCAGAGTACGGATTCCCCGTTGACTAGCATTCTATCAGATTTCCATACAAGTCCATTCAACCTGACTTCTATTGAAGAGCCAATGAAAGGGAGTATTGTGGCAATATGAGGGGACACTCGGTGGAAGAAAGAGATATCACTGGCTTTGTGTTATTTTAGTTGTTTATTTTTAACTTTAGAACGAGATTTTAATACTAGTTAACTAAACGTAAAGCTAATATCGTTTTATTTTCCGGTGATAGGGAGGTCGAAGCTTGAAGCCCAGACGGGTAATTTTTTCTAAATGGTATCACACTCTTTACATACACAAACACACACACACGTGTATGTAACTTGATAAGCCAATTTTTGGTAGTTGAAATTACGAGAAAGCAGCTGAACCAATTTGGACAAATGAACACGGTTAGTCAGTTAGGGGTCCAGGATGTCGTAAAAAATAATAGCTTTCAACGAAAACCCGATGTTACTAGCAAATTTCCAACTTTTCTGCTGTGTACGCAGTGGCTTATCTGTATAATCATTATTTGTCTACATCACCTTGGAAACCATGATTTGTGTAGGATTGTGTATTGGCAAATAAAATATTATCTTTGAAAATAATAACTCATTTCTTACTAGATATGGTGCAATAAATAGAGAGAGAGCTGGTAGAGAAGTTGTCTTAATGTTATCAACGTGTTGTGAAGTGAAATTTTACGTTTTGCCTAGAATTAAATACCGAAATCTCAAAATGTATGGGAAATAGCATTCCACTGTGTAAACGTGTCTTTAAGTTCCAATTAAAAAAATAATCATTATCCAACAGTGCCTGTAGGAGGAATAATTAATGATGATATAAGTCCTTATGAATTTAATCTCTTTGGAGATTAGTTTTGATTAGTAAAGAAAAATTAGCTTATCTATTAATCAAGATTGTAATCATAAATAATGTCTTTGTAACGCCTGCCGAGTATGGTTTAAATTAGTAAGTTAGTAATTTAATTTTTTGTTTTAAGAATATCTCCAAAACAAAGAGTTTGGTTAACAACTTAACATTTCTTCCTCAAATAGTTTAGTTGATATATTTATAATATTCTCCCAGTTTTCGGCAGTCTAGTCCGAAACGAGAGTGGCGCGTTAGACCACGTGGCGAGCGGGTTTCATTTTATTAATATAGATAGTGTATATATATATATATATATATATATATTATAGAATATGTGTAAGTTGAACTCTGCACCAACAACTCTGAAGAGTACTAAGGAAGAGAAATTATATCTGGGGTAAACGTGTAAAAAAAGGTTGAATGCATCTGGAATAGTCAATGCACTTCCGGGTGGTATAGGTTTTACAAATGTACACTTGTGACGTTATTGCACCACGCAGTGCCGTTTATCACCCTCACTGTAGGTGAGAACGGCGAGGGGGTTTCTTTTGAACGGAACTGACATTTTCTTCTTGACCCGCTCAAAACTACGGCCGGTGGGTTCACCAAAGATCGCGTGTCTCTCCTTAGCAACACTGGTCATTCTTTCACTGCCTTTTGGCAGTCCGAGAAACACGTTTTATTTGAGCCAGGGTAGGGGGTGGGGGGATGATAAAGGTAGAGTTGAGAGGAAAATTTACCAGAATTCATGTGAAGGGGGTGAGATGAACCGTTAAGGAGAAAAATATCTTAAGTATAGGAATACGGGATTTGAACTCTGACCTTCACATCACAGCCCAACTAGACCAAATGAGTCTGACATTTAGATCGCGTGATCACCGATGCTGATGTAACCTTTCTTCTGTTACAGCTAGATTAACTAGTGGGGGTGTGGGAGGGGGGGGTTGAGGGGAGGTATGCTTAACTCAAGTCTTCTTCGGGCGAACCCCGCTCGAGTGTTCTGTGGTTTGTTTTTTCTAAATGGTTTTCCACTCTTTCTCTACGCAAATATGGATATGTTCCTCTTAATTCAAACTTCCTCATCCCAAACACATTAGAGTAATTAGTGCATAGGTGTAAAACCTGAATGGGTAGTAAGATGCGCTGACAAAATAATTATTGATTATGTTATAATTTATGGCAAATAATGATATAAATATACTTTAGTCCAGATGTTATACTTTGTGTAGTTCTTTAGAATTAACATTTTAAAGAACTTATTTTGAACATAAATTTAATATATTTTTGAAATTTTATGAATGTGATATAACAAAAAAAAATTGTATCACCACATATACATACTACCTGTTCAAGTTATACGTATACATGATATTACTCTAATAGGGCAGGGGTGAGAAAGGAAGTATTTTAGAGGTAAACTACCAACATTTTCATAGAAGGAGAGTGGGAAACCATTTAGTAAAAATATCCTCACTAAATCCGACCAGGATTTAAGTCCTGATCTTTATTATTAACCTTTTAACTAAATCCTACTCCTTTAAAATTCGTATCACTTTTTTATTTATAATTGTTTATGTTTTTACGTATTCATAGATTTTTAAACAATTTAAAATGTTTTTAGTTTACACTTGATTAATTTAACTTTATACAAATCAAATAGCTATGTTGTATGTTGGAGAAGTTTTTTTCAAGAGCACATAATATTTCATTTAAAATAATTGAAACACTAAAACAACATAATATTTTATTCAAAATCTTTATTTATTTTTATTTACATTATGGGTAGTTTATATTCGCTGAGCAAACATTATATTGTAATCTGTAAGCTATTGGTGTATTATTGCAGCATTTCTTAAACCAGTTCAAAAAAATGTAATTGGCCTTACATCGTCATAATTTAATTATAATATTTTATTTATTGAAAGTAAATATATCATAGTTTGTCGATAAGAAATAGAGATTAAAAAAATATTAATAAAATAATTCAAACATTCACTCTTAGAAAATAATAGTCCATGATAAAATTAATTTAAATTAATGTAAAACTTAAAACTGTAATTATTTTTCAATCTAATAAAACTTTCGAATGTAATAAAATGTATTTAGATTGCGCTATAGTATTTTAATTATTAAAAAAACAATATTGTTTTCTTTGAGTATTGATACAGCTAAGGTGAGATTTTGGTAAGAAGAGCCTTTTAGAAAATACTAAACTTTTTTCTTGTACAACCGTGTTAACATTTTACTATATTATTAATTTCATGTTATTTATCAAAAGTGACAGCTGAACATCACACGAATTGACGTATGAATACATGAAAGTAGATTTAGTAACTTTTATAGCTGTCAGATAAGGTTCTTCCTTTGAAAATTGGGCTGCACTTGAGCTGATGTTGATATTTATGTTTATGTTTAAGGAGAAAACTCAAATCAACCTAATTTACAAATGTGGTGAAATTACTTTTCAATTACAGAAAATTACAGATTGACACTTGCCAATAGCTGTCAAAACTTGCGATGCCACCACTTCATTAAGACTGTTGGCATCGCCTGACGGGCTGAGGGGTGTGTGTGTGTGTTTGTGGGGGTGGGAGAGATTGGCGTCGTGTTCAGAAGTGTCTACTTGAAGTAGACGGCAGCTGGTGCATGGGCGTAGGCGGCCACCAGGGGGGCGGGCGCCAGCAAGGGGGCGGCGAGTCCGTTGAACCTCTGGGAGTGTGCCGTCACCACGGGGCCGGGGGCGGCGTAAGCGAATGGAGCGGTGGCATATGCGGCTGGGGCAGCTAGCAGCGGTGAGGAGTAGGCCAAGGGGGTGGCTAAGAGGTTTCCGGGGGCGGCGCAGACACCGCTCACAGCCAGCACGACAGACAAGACCACCTAGAATTTAAGAGTTTAGGTTAAGTGCTATCGCTTTTTGTTTTACATTTTTTGTTTTGCAAATTGACTTTCCACACATCCGGACTAACTAATTTTAATTACATTAATAGTGTAATAATATGGAAGGTATAAGGTATACCCTAGAGAAAATGTTCACGCATTTGCATAGTGGAAAATTGAGAGGCCCCTGAAGAAGAAATCCACCCAAGTACATCTACCCTGATATAACTGACGTCTTTGTTCATCTGTCCATCGGTGTGGGTAGCTAGCAATATTAAATAGACTACTAGTTTAGTAAAATATATTTTCATACCCTCAAACAATTATAAGAATAAATTTTTAGAATATACAAAAATATTTTTCTACGGTCAAAATTGACACCATTTTACTATTATTATTGTTATTTTATATGCGTTGATAATATATACAAAAATTTACAGCTGATGATCACATTACTCGACGTATGAATACGTGAAAGTGTATATAGTACATTTTTTAGCTTCCTATTAAAATTGGACTGGGTATCAAAGTAGATCTAGCACATTTTCAAGATATCAAACCCTTCCTATGAAAATTGGACTTTATGTGAAAGTAGATCTAGCACCTTTTATAGATATCAAACCCTTCCTATAAAAATTGGACTGTATGTGAAAGTATCTTTTCTAACGATCAAAGCCTTTAAAAAAAATTGAACTGTGGAATTGACCCCTACACAGATAATAAATTATCTAAGCCCCAACTTGAAATTGATTTAGTGTAACCCAAAACTTTCGTATTTTTTAATCTTACCAATTTAAACATGATCGCCAAATGTATTCTGTTTCTTCTCGATTGTGAAGCTCAAGTCCAGAGTAAAGAATCAATGACTCCCCTCGACTATATATACAAAGAGATGACCACGCCCCCCACCTTGGTAACGAGGGGCCTTGTTCCGCACCCTGGAGAGCACCCTAGAAAGTGTCGCACGTCTTTGACGCAACCGGTTACCTCACGAGTTGGAGGACCTCATTGACAGTGACGGACGTGCTGAGGGTAGTAATGGCAGGCCATTGTTATCAGACCGTGGTTTATTACGAGGGCGGATTTCAAACCTCGGATGGATTAAAACGAAAGTCGACCTTGGTGGTCTTGGGGTAAAAGTGCTCACCTTAGGACCAGGCCCCAGGTTTATGTGGCACAGATATCTCAAGACGCCCTCCCCCCTTGTCATTTTTATAAGATTGTCGAACTATTAGTAGCTACGTTTTATAATTGAAAAATGCAGACTGATTAGCTAACCTTTCGGTTATTTAGATTATTTATTACTATACACTATTATTTAAGGCCATGGTAAATAAAAACAACATATTTTGTTTGTTTGTTTCATAAGTCTTATTTATTTTTGAACATCACTATATACATTTACATAAACATATAATAATATAATAATAATAATAATAATAATAATAATATTATTATTATTATTTAGCACCGCGTCTTACTACGCGTTCGGGTTATGCGCTTAAGTCCTAATTACGCTAATGGATTAGGAATTGGGAGGGTTGAATTTAGAGGAAGTGAACCCGCATTTGTGTGGAGGCAGAGTGGAAAACCATTTAGGAAAAACCACACCCAGTTCACCCAACCGAGATTCGAACCTCGATCTCCCCGTCCTCGGCGGTCGAGATCAACACGACTAGCGCGTTAGCCAACTACGCCACCGAGGTGGGTCATAAACATATAAAAGGAAAAAATTGCAAATACCAGCACCGAAGGGCTCTCGTATGGTGAGCGCTACAGGGTATTGTGGAACACTTAGAAGTAGTCGATGGGATTGGAAGTGATGTAAAAAAGATGTTATTTTTGACACTTTTCTTAATATTTCAACTTTACCGTTGTGTAGCAGCACACTTTTTGAACTCGGCACCACTTAATTTCCAAATCATATTTAAAGACTAAAACTTGAAAACGAACACTGAAAAGAGGCTATGTATGAAAGACTTGACAGTGAGCGTGGGAATGAAACATTAGCATTGAGGATGAAACGCCAAGGCATGGGCAGACGAGAATTAAAGTAACTAGGGGTTACTTTAGTTATATTCATATTTATTACTAGTAAGGAGAAATATAAGATGATATTTGCAAGGAACGTACTTGTAAAACAGTTAAATGATTGTTAAGCCTCTAGTCAATGAAGCATTGAAAGTGAGTGAAGGAGATAGTTTATTATAAGAAATTATTATGATAAATTTAATTTATCACGGAATAAAATAAGTAAATATGAATTAAAGAAGATAACAAAAATATATATTAAAAAAGACTTAAGGTTTCTATTCATTTTTTAATATTTTCTTTGTTATCTTCTTTAATTCATAGTTACTTATTTTATTTCAAATTAAATTAAATTTATCATAATGATTTCTTATAATAAACTATCTCCTTCACTCACTTTCAATGTTCATTGACTAGAGGCTTAACAATCATTTAACTGTTTTACAAGTACGTTCCATGCATATCTCATCTTAACTAGGGGTTAGTTTGCAAATTACTATACTAAAATACGTGAAAGGCAGGAAATCGATTGTGATTTATGCATTTCGAATTTTTACAAGCAGAATAAACAAAACAAAATAATTGTGTAATTTTGACAATTTTTAATTCTTGTGTAAATAAAATAAATATTTTTCCTCTTAAAAAAATATGGTCCTCTCGTGAGACCCCTAAAGTCTGGCACCCTGGGCATTCGCCCAGCCTGCCCAGTTATAAACCGGAGCCTGCTCAGGACCCGATGTTCGTGGGTTCAAACCTAGGCGGTATCGACAGATTTTTCTCGAGTGATAAAAATCCGTAGCACAACTTCCTTCGGAGGGGAGGTAAAGCCGTCGGTCCCATGTCGATTGTGGCATGTAAAAGAACCCTGGAAGGTATGTTAAAATACCTCTCCTGGCAAAATTGTTAGGATCTTTCGCTCTCGATCAAAGAAATTTTTGTGTTCTGATATAATCAATCGGTTCAGAAAGTGCATGTCAAATACCTTAAATTAATTGAAATTAAATGGATTAAAATACATTTCAACACGAGGGTTATTTAATTACTTAATCTAAAGGACGGGGAGGGAAAG
>CABFWB010009429.1:0-13034 GCA_902151455.1 Timema bartmani
CCCTTGTGGAAGACATTAAACTGTTTGAAATGCTCTTAGGTGGACAAAGATGCGCCTCTTTTCTCATTGATCCTATATCACTGTATATTATTTTATGCATGTTCTTATGTGGAGTGGTGATGATACAATGTACATTATTCCGTTCAGAAATCTTACGAGTTTATAGAAAGAGAGAGAAAGTCTGTGCGGTGTGCCGTACCATTTATTTCTAATCAAATGCATATTTCAAACTATCAGTAAATATTTTATAATATGATTAATTTGATGTTTAAAAAAATAAATATGACTGTATATAAAAATATTGTATTTATAAACCAGTTTTATATCATAGAAAATTTAAGTCATTTATAAGAGGTATGAAACCTTCACAGGTGGGCGCGCTGTCTAAGTTTCAAACTAATCTATTCTGATTTGTTGTTGAAGGAGAGGTCAGTGTTCGAATCTCAGACGGATGTTCTGGTGGTGTTTTTCCCTCATGCGTATAGTCCCCAATAAAGTTCTACCTTTCTCATCATTCATCACTACTCCGCTAATTTAATGGAATGCGTACAGCCCGTATGAGAAGTGACACGTGAATAAAAAAATAAATACATCCAAGAATGATGTAAAGTAGCTTTATATTACAAGTTTTTCTCTGGTACATGTTTTATTTTTTAAAAAGAGCTTTAATTTTAATTTTTGTAATGATTGGTAGAGTGAAAATCTTGGTAGTTTTCTAGAAATTTATGTGAGAATTATTTTCCTGAAAATTTTACCACTAACAACATATTTAGTATTGACAGTAGTTTTACTCGCAATATGGTTTTCCATACTCATTTTAAAAAAAAAAGCTGATTCTATCACTTCAAGGACTTTCAAGGTTAAAAATCTTTGTTTCTGTCTCTAGTGAGTACAAGACCCCCCTCACCCCTCCCACCAGTGTAACGTGGTCTAAGGCGTCATCGAAATACATGAAAAGATGGCTGGTGAATTTTTATCTTCTACTTCTAACATACTATAAAAAATTATAGGATTTTTTTTATTGATTGATTGGTTAGCCTGACGCTTTTATAAGACTGAATTTGTTGAGTCAAAACTGTACGATTTCGACGAGAACAGCACAAATGAGTCTGATCACATTGCTTGCCACACTTCAAATAAAAATCTAGATACATACATTTGAAAGTTCTTTTTTTATTGAGTAACAGCCCCCTTAACCTTAGGAACGAAGTAGCCATTACTTCCATGGATTGAGATCGATTGCGTGTGCTGTAAGTTGTTCAATTTAATAAGAAGACAATGGTTTGCTCTTATTTTTCCATAGTGTTGAATTAACATAGGAAATTCTTAAGCTCAAAATTGTGTTTTAGCGAAATTTTGTGGATAATAAATTGACGTTATTTGGTTTGAGTGTTATATAGGTATATGTCCTATTTTTTAAGTTAGAATAAGTCGTTGATATCCTCTTTACCAATCAAATGGATATAATAGTAAGATCATTAAATAAAACAACCTAAAACAATAAATTTTTCGCCCCCCTCCCCCCCAATTTACTATTTCAAGTTTTAAGTAAGATGCATAATTTTAAGACAAACAATAATTAGTGCGACCCTACACTTGATTAATGAAATGAGCCGACAGTTTAAACCATTAACTACATACTTAGTACATGTTAAAAAAAGTGTTGCTTTTTTTATTAAAAAAAAACTATCACTAGTAAACAAGTTGATAAAAAAAATTAAAACCCACACAGATGTTAGAGCTAGTTGAGCATGCAGCTATTTTGTGCGATTCATTTCTTTACTAGCCGAGTATCACTTGATATAGTAAAAGAAACAAAAATAACCTTAATTTTATTTTTACTCTTTGTTCACTTTGTTCTTTTTTATTTGTCCTTGTTTGAGAGAGCGATTTACGAGCTCTGCTAGCAGCTGGTTATTTTTAATTCTCCATTCTTCTTTTCCTTCACAACTATTCACGGCACAGTCATTTCAGTACAAACAGTTAATTTTCCACCACCCGTCCAGACTACACATTTAATTTCAAAATATGGGTTAGAGATGAGGAAGTTAGAAACTAGAGGTAAAATACCCACAATTGCGGGGTGAAAATCATTTAGGGAAAACCACCGTAAGTACAGCCGGCCAGAGTTCATAACCAGATTTCCTAATTAGCAGATAATTAGCTTGACATTTAGTTCACGTGCCCACTTGTGCGAATCCCAGTGAAAACTGATTAGCTTTATTTAACCTGCACCAGTGGTTTCACGGTCTGAGGAGCTAGGCTCGCAACAAACTGTATTGCTGGATTGTCGGTAGATGCAGGTTGGATATCAATGTTTGAATCTCAGTCGGATACATTTCTGGTGATTTTTCAAAATGAATTTATCTCTATAGTTTTCCCGTCATATATCCAAGCTAATGCAGTTTCACATATTCTAAATTACCCTTCTCATCCCTTCCCAAATAGTTTATACATTTGGAAATCATGAACGCTTAATAAAACTCACTGCACCTAAAACATATTTTGATTAGAGGGCATTTTGTCCTTTTTTCACAAAATAGTTTCTTAAATTTTTATTTAAATAAATGTTCATATTTTTCTCAAAATTTCGTCTTATCTTGTAAGCCAACAAGGTTTCACTATTGCAATAGACTGGAGGAAGACGAGGAGGTCAAGGTACACATCTCTTTTGGGTGCACTCTGTATAGTTTTCTATATTTGATTTATCATTGTGATTTTCCAAATCTCCTCCTTACACTTGATGGGGCGCGCGCACTTACTCTAAACTAACTTTGGTACTTAGCATATCAACAAAACTGTATACACTGTATTATAATAACCAGCTTCGGTGGCCACATAGTATAAGGCGTCACTCTAGTGTTATACTAGACTGCCGGTGACAGGAAAATCGGGGTTCAAATCCCGGTCGGGTGTACCTGAGAGTAGTTTTTCCAGAATTATTTTCCACGTTTCCTCCATGAACATGCTGGTAAACTTCCTCTAAATTCAACCTTCCTCATCTCTAGCTCATTAACATAATTAGTACATGTGCGTACTACTTGACCCAGTAGTAAGACGTGGTGCTAATAACAAACAAGTAATACATATAATATTAAACTTAAAATTGATTAAGTGAATTAATTTTTTTTAAACATGAGTTTAAAATGTACCATTTTGTTTATGTGTTCTTTGGTTCTTCCTACACGTTCAGCAGGATACTATTCATTTTTACTTTCTCGCTATCTTACAGGTAGAGAAAGTATTGTGATCGTAAAAAAAATCTAACTTAAGATTTTCATGAACCTCCGAATACAAAAAAAGTGTTTTTTGAATTTCCGTCTGTCTGTACCTCGGACTAGAGCCTAAACTATTTTACCGATCGGGCTAAAACTTCGTATCTAGGTTTAGAATAGGGTTGCCCCGAGGTTTTTTTTTTTAATTGTATATCTAACCCTAAAATTAAGGGTAGTTTAATGAAAGGAAAAAAAGAAAAATCGAGTTACTCATAATAGGCTCTAACGGTTTTGATTAAATTTCATTTATTAACACTTATAAATATTCCAAACAAAAGGGTTATCCTCGATATTTCGGCAAAATGACTTTAAGGGTTCCGGTCTGATGCGTAAATTCTTATTATTTATCTCCGTAATTCTTTGAGATATTAAATTACTTATTACTGCAAATATGTAGGTCTATTTATAATACAAATCTTTTATTTGAAACATATTTTTATAAAACCAATCACTTTCAAGCTATACGCAAGTATATATAAACTTTTCGAACACGAAAGGTAAAGTATTGCGACCGTAAAAAAATCTAACCCGAAATGTTGATGGATGTCGACGTTTCATTAACCCCCGAACGCTAAAAAGTGGTTTTTGCAATGCCGTCTGTTTGTGTGTCTGTTTAACCCTAAAATTAAAAGTAGATTAATAAAAAGCGTAAAGGGGAAAAATCAATTTTCTCAAAATCGGCTCTAACGATATTGATTAAAACTCGTATCTAGGCGTTAAGATCATAAATAAAATGACTATTTACATTTTTCTATAAAAATGAATTTTAGGGTACCTTACAGAAGCGGAAGTTTCCGTATCTCCGCAGCTATTTGAGATACTAAATAACTTATCATTGCAAAATTGTAATACTATTTTTAAAAAAATTATACGAAATATATTTTTATAAAACCAAGTTTCTGAGATATTGGCAAATATATTAATATAATTTTGTGAGCTTTAGTTGTAAAAAGATGCTACTTAATTTTCAACGCAATAATTCTGTAATGCCATAGAGTAATTAAATATAAACAAATCTCTCAAAAAGTTGGTTATTTTTCCTTTAACCTCTTAGAAGAAATGTTTGTACAACAGTGATCTATCTCCTTTATTTTAGACTCAATTGTAGTCAATATTTACATTTTTTACTGGTCAAAATTTATAAATGAGGAATTTAATAGCAATGCGATGACCTGAAGATGTGAAACACCTAATAAAATGTTAAAATTTCTAACCGTAAGTCAAAATTTTAATACGAAGTGCTGAACCTTGTGGACCCAAAATCGATATTTTTATTAGTCCAAACATACAAATGAGGGACATTCTTTAAAAATAAAATTATAGAATTTAAAACTGGGACTAAAAAAATGTTGTACGTAAGTATAGTGCAATTTATGCTTGGGTTTGCTAGTGTATATTATTTCGCTTCACATATATTACAAGTTTTGAGTAAATATCTTCTATTTTAAACAATAGAGCTAGAAAGTCCGTGTGGAGTTCCGTACCATTTATTTCTTACACAATGTTTTGGGAATGATTGTTCAGCCGTGTTTTAAATTTATTTTCAAAGGCACGTGCTGTTAATTTGCTCCATGTATTTTGTTGTGAAATCTGCAATGGCGTTTGCAAGATACCTACTTATAAACAGAATGTACTTTGAGTTCTCAACATGCGGATAGTCCGGACGGTTAGTAAGATGCAGTACACAACAAGAGAGTTCTCAACTATTTGTTTGCGAGCAGACTGTCCTGTAATTCTCCCCGCAGAGAACATCACCGCTGTGTTGAATGAGCCAATGACGCGACACACACACAGAACGCTTACACAGTCTTTAGACTTAAATCATTTCACATGAAGTTTTGTTTGAAAAATAACCAACAGAGCCGACTTGCAATTGATGTAATGAAACCAGATTATTAATTAATATTGTAATTAACATAGGAGATCACATGAGCCTAAAAAATATGAGATGGGAATTTTTTTTCTTTACTTATTTTTCGGAAGATTCTCCAAATATTTGAATGGAACTAAATCAATCGAGATATTCATAGTTTTAAAGTTCATACTTCACTTTAATTTATCCTAAAGCCTAGTACGCACTAGGAAACATTGCTCCGGAAACATTGTTTGCCAACATGTTGTCCTTGTTTTATAAACAGTTGGGAAACAGTTGGCCAACAGTTTTTCACGTTGACTTTATGTTTACCAGAGGGGAAAACATGTTTCCCGTGATCCATTTCAAATGGGTTGCAAGAAACAATGTTGGCCAACATTTCCGACCACAAGCAACGTGGGCTGATTACTGATTGCTGATACAAATTGTGTGTTTATTTTAATTATCCTTGGTCCAACCATTTGTAAAATAACTTCAAAATATTTAGGAGACATCCGAGTGAAGCTCCTAAAAACCACTGCCGTCTTCGAGATTCAGTTCTGTCAGAAGCTTATTTGCATATTACGAACCATTTTGAAGCACTTTAAGGACCCACCCCCATTTTCTTCTTTTCTCTCTTCTTAAACAGCTCATAACTACATACAAAACACAAACAATAGCAGCAGCATCCTCAACAGACATATTACACTCAACTGAGCTCTGTGTGGAAAACAAATGTTTCATCATTGGCGCCCAGACCTCTCGACCGACGCTCAGACTCCGTCAAGAGCACCGAGGTCGGTCGAGGTGGACGTAATCATCATTGTAGTCTGGACGTGAAACAATGTTTCTTTAATGTTTGCCAACAATCTGTTTCCCATGTCGGCCAACAGTTGGGAAATAGTTGGGCAGCAGTTTGACAACAATGTTTCCAAGTGCGTATTAAGCTTTAGAACGTTAACACCAGAAACATTATTTAATTAGTTACAATAAAGCAATAACAGCGATTCTATATTATGATTTTGGTAGGAAGAACGGTAAATGTTAGTTACTAAGTTACTCAAACAATTTTAATATATTCATAAATCAAGTCATGTTATTTGCAGCCATCACGTTTGATGGATAATATCAATACCTATAAAATAACACAAATAATATAGTTAAATATTATCAATGTTGGCCGTTAAAAATTATGTATGAATTTTCTAAAATGTTATTGAAACCAAAATATGGGTGTAGTTTGGGCTTACTGTAGACCGGATGTGTTTATACTTCAGTATTATAATCAATGCCTTTAAAAATATACCCCTTTTCCCTGAGATTCAATGATCTGATGGTAATGAGCCCTGACCACTCACTCTTTTATCAAAGGCTATCGGGTATTTTGGGGGACGTCCAAGACTTAGAATCTAAAAATACAAAAAGTCCATAGATGGAGGACCATTTAATATATAAATATATAATAACAAACCTTGACAATTTATATATTAGTATTTATGTCAAAAGACACATTCAGAACAAATGTCTTGGCGCATGGATGCATGAAATATATTTAAGTAAGGGTTTGAACAGTCTAATGGTGATCAAACTTTAAAGGCTCTTTTGGATCGCAACCAGAGAGTAAAATCCGAAATCTCAAACAATTTAAATTAAAAATACAATTTAAAAAAAAATTATGAAGAAATTAAGTCGATGCTATAGTAAAATATGACATGGTTTCCATGAGGATATTATTCAACGCAAAATTATTTTTAAAATTAGTAAGCATTTTAATCACGCTGATGGAGAAGAACGAGAAAATTGTTGAATTTAGAGGACTTGTAACCTCATTCGCTTGGAGATTAAGTTGGGAACCATTTAGAAAAATACACTCGACTGAGCTTCGAGCATCGATATCCTTGTTACCGGCAATAATGTGTATTGGGAGTGTGTCGATTTAGTTTGGACCATGCTGCCACTAATCTGGGTAATTGTCCTAGTTATAATATCAAAGTTTCTCCTTTCATAAAACAAATTAGTTTAAAAAAGTGGGTGGCTAATATGCTCTAGATCTGGACTTCCAACCTTATCTTATCTCTGCTCTCCTGGTGGTGGAGAGACTCGTTTCTGATTTGGGGACACCATTAAGGCGAATTCCATTATCCCCAGATGATAGGATGATACGTGAGAATGATGATGGTGGAAATCAGAGGTGATCTACAGCTTAACGTGGGTTTCGAACCACGGTGGGACCCTGGCATTCCACACATTCACAAAGCGTGAAAGCACACACTTTACCAAAGGTATAGGAAGGGTTTATTAATCAGATAAATCTGTGCCGGGACCGTGATTTGAACCCTGGACCCCAACATAAAAGTCTGAACCCTTATCCTTAGACCACCAGATCCCCCAGTTTAAAAAAGTATTATGAATAATAAAACATTTATTTTCTTCATCACAACGTACAAAATTGTAACACAGATGAATGAATACCTTATGAAAATTAAGTTCTATAGGGTCTAGTAGCAAACCAACTTTCAAATATTAATGTTGATATTTTTTCAGTTTCTAAAAAAATAATCATAGTATAAGTAAAGTAATAGTTTTGTAAAAATCATTTCGGTAGTATTATTTTAGTACGTATTACGAAGAATTCGTAGATAGCTCACCAATTTTTTTTATCGTCGCTTCTTACTAGCCGTTCAGGTAATGCGCATACGTACTAATTACGCCAATGGCTTTAGGGGACAAAGAAGATTATATTTAATGGGCTATGTTCCCATATTTGCGTGGAGGGAGTCTGGAAAACCATTTTGGGGAAAAAACCCTCAGCACACCCGACCGAGATTTGAACCTTGATTTCCCCATCAGCGACAGTCTCTTCCATTGCGAGAATAGTACATTAGACCACGCGACCACCGAAACGGGTGTAGATACCTATTATACATATAAATAGCTAGCTCTCAAACCTAGCAGGTGTCTTTAGAAAACATTGAAGCAAATAAATAATGCAATTCGACGTCACATTAGCATGGGATGACGTGGGAAAAAGATTCGATTACATTCACAGCTTAAAATATAGACCTACTTTATTCATTTTAACATACCTTTCTAGCGTTTCCTGCTACCTTGTCTCATAATTCACCGGATCAGAACAATACCCTTTAGATAGGACACTTTACTTTCACGGTTTAGCATCTGATAAAAGTATAGGATTAGGTGTACTGTTAGCGTGACATATCTTTTTTTGTAAAATAAATAAGCATTCAAAGGAGACATGTAGATTATATTCTTCTTAGGATAATATTAATATTAAACAATGGTTTACCATAAGAGTTTAAATTGTACAGGAAACTAATTATTTTCGAGTGTATAACTTTTTATTATAAGCACGCCTGCCTTTGTAGCCGAGTGGTCAAGGAACACAAGTAGACAAGGAATATCTGGTTCGAGCTTGGTGTGAGGTAGAAATTAGATATTATTTGTGTATAGGCTAGCCATACTAGTTTGCGCATTTATTATAGGTCTATACTCTGATTTTGGTGGGAAGAACCGTATCTGGTCGTTATTAAAACTACTGAAACAGTTGTATTGTATTCATACATCAACTCATGTTATCTGCAACTGTCACTTTTGATAGCTGTTCTTCCAACTAGAACCAGGGTATACAACATCCCGGCCATTAGATTTGAAGTATTTTGTATTGTGGTAGGTTAATTAGGTTTGTAATTAGGTATCGGTATAGCATTATGTTTATTTAGTAAGGGTAATTCCCACAATAATACAAACACCGTAGTGCTGGAATAAAATGTAATTCTTAACTTTAGGGTAGACAAAAGTATCCACTGTATATTTATACACTGCTGATTTCAAATTCACCATTTTGAGAACTTTTACTTCGCTATACAGTGAATATTGTTTTCGGCATCACCGTATCAAATGTGGATAACTGTGTATCCGGTATATGTGGCGAAAGTTGGCATAATATATTAAAAAATACCTTTTTTTCGAATAACTATAAAATGCACCAGTGGCCACGTCAACTAAGATGCTAGTCTCATCTTGTTTGGTTTGGTGTGCCGGTGACGGGGAGTTCTGGGTTTGAATCCCTGTCGAGTGTACTGTGGATGGATTTTCCTAAATATTTTCCTGATCTCACTCCTTGCAAATATGGATATATTTCCTATGGACTACCCCTTCCTCATCCTTATATAGTTCATATAGTAAACTGCGTATAGCCAGGAGGAGTAGTAAGATTGGGACAAAATAACATTTACTTTAATATTTAAAAATATGTTATTTTTAACACAGTGTAGTGAGTAGAATATAAATCAGTAGAGTGGCTTAGAGGACGTGCATGCATATTAAAGGGTAGAGTATGATAAAATCACTCTCAAGGTACCCGACTTGAGTTAGAACCCTGACCTACACGTCAACATCGATCCAATAACTAATGCATCTGACGTAGCAGTATGAGTCTTATGATATGAGCAAACGTTAGTGTTAGACTGGCCTACTGATAATGGGGAGATCAAGGTTCGAATTTTGGTCGGTTCTACTGAGAGTGGGTTTTTAATAACTTGTGTCCCACTCTTTCTACACAATTGCGACTAGTTGTTATACTACAATAAAGCTACATGGCTGACTCACTCACTCCACTGACATTAATGTTTACCCATTTCCAGATGAGCTAGAAACTTGAAATTTGGCAAACTTATAGCTTCTAGCCTCTAACCGACAGGAAAATTACAAAATATTAAAAAAAATAATTTTTAATCCCCCCAAAAAAATTCAAAATGGTGGAGCAACTTTAAAGTAGGTGCGGTATATACAATACAATACCGGTAACTTTAAGTTGTTACGTTCAAAACAACGCTGGAATTACATTAGTTTACATCCACTTGCAAAGAAAGCTCACTGAGGGTTTGGGGGCGGGGCCCCCAACGAGCAAAGCGAGTTTACTTCTAAAATGCTTCCTTCCTCATCCCTACCCCATTAGAGTAATTATAATATATGCGTATAACATGAACAGGCAGTAAGACGCGGTAATAAAATAAAAAGACACGTTACCAGGAAATGTGTGAGTGTGGATTGCAAAGAAAATGAAGAGGTTGTTAAGAATCACATACCACCTTGGATCAAACCAGGTCCCCCACGAGTAGGAGCCTCAGCCCTCCAGGTTTAAATTGGCGGTAATAAAAGTCAGCCGCGATGATGCGGGTCCCCAGTCTAGTTGATGATGTGTGATGTTTGATAATGTGTGGGGCTGGCGTCATCCGTCATTATCTAAACACGTCTTCTCGTTGTCTTGCTCTCCTGTTCATTTTAAATTGTCTCACGCTGTGTTTGTGTGGTCATGGAGGAGGAGAGGGGATTCCCTCAACCCTTTCTCTACTAGCTACACTTGGTGATAGCCACGCACGCGCGCCAGGCTTAAGGCCCTATTTATAGTCGAGTCTCGGGAGTCAATCAATCTCCCAATATACGAATAACAACCAGTTCTGATCAAATGGGAGATCCTTTAAGTTCGGATCTCCACAGAAAGGACGTTTTAAAATACATACAAAATAAATATGGATTACTCAATGTTTACAAAGGATCACAGTATCTTTCTTTAGATTGCCAAAATAAGTTTATGTTATATCATGTGACTCATCCTAAAAATACGTGGAAGTAACCTTTATTCGTGTACCTCTGGAGGTGGGTTGGATTTAATAGCTTCTTTATAAACAGTCAAATAGGGTTAATCCAAGACATTGCGACCTAGTGTGCGTCAGGATGAAGAATAATAGATTTATTTTTACTTTCTCATAAAGAAAGTACATATTGTGATTATGAACATTTTTTAACTCGAAATTATGATGAATCTTAACTTTTTATGTTTTCCGCACAAAAAAAAAAGTCGGGGTTGCAGTTCTGTTTGTCCTCGTGTCAGTCTGTCTGCCTCAGTACCAAGAGCCTAAACTGTTGGACGTATTGTACTTGATTTAGATATATGGTCATATTTCAAGCATTTTTGGATTTTTAATCTGGCACTCAAACTAAGGGTAGTAACTGATTTTCAAAAACTGGGATTTTTTTAAATGGCTATATCGATTTTTTAATAAATATCTGGGGATTGTTTTATATGACATGTAACACTATACACCTGTTTTGTGGAGAAAATATTGTTTAAGGGTATTTTACAAATGGCTGATTTTAGAAAATTCGAAATTTTTTGAAGATGTTATAACGATATTGTTTAAAATGGGTATTTGGGGAATGTTTGATATGAAAAATAACACTGTATAGGCCTACTTGTTTTGTGAAAACATTTGTTTAAGGGTAGCTTGCTTATGACTGAATTTTGAAGATATATAGGGGTGTATGAAGTCCACTTTTTCAACTAAATGCAAAGTTGAATCAAATAATATGAGATATTTTTAACAACGAGTCTAAGTTCGAATATTAAAAAAATGTTTAGTATTGTATACAAAATATTATACTTTGCCTAGCTAAGTAAATTTAGGTTTTAAATACATCTTAAAAAATAACATATTTCAAACATAATCATTAATTAATAGGCCTATATTTTGTCTTAAAATTATACATTTAATTCTCACAAAACGTAATTTAATTTTGTTAGATATTTTCATGTGAACAGTAATTTGTGATGCAAATATAGCAGAAAATGAAAAAAAAAAATGTGTTTTAGCTTTTAAATATTTTTTTTAGCGAAGCTTTATAATTGTCAAAACAGGAATTTCAATTTCTAATCGAATTAGAAGCAAACTAATATTCTAAGTGAACTCGAAGTTTTTAAAGCGTCACACACCCTCAAATATTTTGAATTTTTTAAAAGTGGCTATAACGATGTGGTTCAAAATATACATCTGAGGAGATTTTTTATAATAAATAATCATGGAGGCCTATTTTTATTTTTATTAAAAAAGCTTTTTTAAAAATACTAATGATTGATTTTTGAAAAATAGCTCTAATGATTTTGTTCTAAGTTAGCATCGTGTGGATTATTTTATATGATAAATAATGTTTATTATAATTAACAAGATAACTTATGTAGTTTTGCTAGGGAAAATTTAACTAAGGGGTAAATTACTGAAAACCTATTTTGTAAATGTTTCCCCACGCTATTATAGACTATATAATAAAGTTTGTACGATTGTGTCTTACCATTTATTTTATGTTTGTTCAGGCTTTGTCAAGAAACTAAAAACGTCCTTAACGCCACTCTTACCTCACTTGTTTCAGCATGACATGAATAAAAATAAAAAATCATGTTATATAGGAATTTGAGTCAACAGATTATTTTCAAGATGGTTTTCTCAACGCCTAATTTACAACGCCTCAGTGATCTTGTTACCGAGGTGGTAACTGAATCCATTTTAATTGTGATTAAACATTTCAGATTGTCTTTATTATATTTTCTATTAGCATGCCTACGACATTATCTTACATGTAAAATACTTTTTTTTAACCACCATATCTTACTAACCGTTCGGGTTATACGCCTATGTACTAATTACGCTGATGGATTAGGGAAGACAAAAGTTGTATTTAGAAGAAGTGTACTTGCATTTGAATTAAAAGAGAGAGAACGGGAAACCATTTAGGAAAAACCACCATCAGAAGACCTACACCCAAACGAGTTTCGAACTCAGATCTCCTATCATCGGCAGTCTAGTTTATTGCGAGAGTGACGCCTTAGACTATGCGGAAGGTAATTTGATGTATCATTCCGAAGGTAGTCGCAGAATACCGGCATCCACAAAATCGATGTTGACCTTTTTCAGAATTTTTTGAAAATGTAGCTGACGGACACACGAATCCTTTTTTACTTCGAATGAGATAATCGATTGGAGCGAAGTCCTCCGGCCCAGTAATAATGTCACTAATAGCCCCCAAAGCGCTGTGAGGGGGAGCTCATGGGT
>CABFWB010009431.1:0-13033 GCA_902151455.1 Timema bartmani
GTGAGGATGGATCACCAAACTTTTCTTGCGAATACTATAGAACAGCATACCTGTTAAATTTATCAGAATACGCCACTGGTTGTGAGAAATTCTGAAGTATTTCTAAGTGTGCGTACCATTGTCCCAGGTTTTAATAACCCTTATCTTGTATGAAGAATTTTAGAACTACTGATTTACCTAAGCATAAGAATAGCGATTACTTTTAATTGATCCCTACTTTCTTATTATTAAGACAGTCAATAAGTTGGTTTTAATTATATTATTCTATCTTTGTATTGCCTTGTATACAATGTATTGAAGTTATTATTGTTGTGCTCTTACCACTTTAAAAATTTAAGGGCACTTTTAATGTGTATGGTTGAAAGTCTTGCTGGCACAATCTTACCTCGTAGTATGCAAACCTTGGATTTATATTGGTTGGTAGCGCTAGATTCTCGAATTCTTTGAAACTGTTTACGACCTTTTAATATTTGTGATAGACTTGAACGTAGTACTTATCTCTGTCATAGAGTGCAACACTATCGCATCAAGCAAAATGGTTGGATAAGTTTGAGAAGCTGATTTTGTATACAGTAGTGATGGGTCCGAAGGTGTAATGTCAAATGAAATGTAGTCAATGAGATGGAGGTTGACCTCCTCTCGACATGGATGAACTGGGACAACATCCATGTATACGTGTAAAAAGAAAAAATTTGCGACTTGTTTACGATAATGTTGAAAATATTCAGAGTTTGTTCGGGCTTCGCATATGTGAAAAAACAGTGCATAAACAGGATGTGTCAAAGTCGGGTTTTGTGTTCCTATGCCTAGATTCTGAGCAATCTGAAGGGAAGCTGTCACTGTCAAATGTTGTCCTACATGTCCAGGTACGTGCATTTAAAGGTATTGCGAATTCAATTATCTGTTTAACGGTGTGAACTGTGAATAATACATTGTCTTCAAACGTAATCTTATCATTATGCACTATAATAAAATACAGTAATTTTTATATCTTACTTGTTCCTCGTGTTAGAAATTGACATGAAAATAAAAGCGAGTTAGCTATATTTTACAATGATAAGGATGTAAATAAATGAAGCTTTATAAATATTGATGATATTTTATATGATGGTGTTTTATTATGCTTTTGTTTAAAAAATATATTTAGTGCTTAAGGGATATTTTTTAATATAGCTAAGTCTAAATTAATGGATTAAATAGCCAAGCTTTTATATTAGATTATTATGGTTATATCTGCATCTAAATATCATTCCTAAAATTGAATAATGACACCTGGACACAGGAATCTAACCTGGGACCTTTGGCTTAGTACGCCAATCACTGAGCTATCCAAGAGTTGTATCATGCAAAGGGTCATTCATGTCTAAATTTTTGTATTTTTATTCAAAGTGATATTGCCCCTCTCTCTCCACTGAGACTAACAATCCGCCCAGACTATGTACCTTTGAATTTTAATTATATTAATAGGTAGGGACGAGGAAGATAGAATTATAGAAAATATATCCATAATTGTATGGAAGTAAAGTTGGAAACAATTTTGTGGAAAAAACCACTAGGTACACCCAGCTGAGAGTCAAACTTCAGCCTCATCATCACTGGCAAACTAGACTAGCTGAGCTATTTAGTCTGCATGTCCAACAATGCAGGTACTTTTTTTTTAATTTAAACTTGTAACGCTTATAGTAAGTCAAACTCGATACAGAGTCAAAGTAACAATATAAAGGTACAATCTCATCACGCACACAAGACACCCCAAGTCATCACTGCCTAAGTTTGTAGGAAACAAATGTAAGTCTGATTTTGATTAATGAAGATAGGTTTTTATGCTACTTACTGTACAAACAACTCCAAAACAATATCTTATCTCATTTTTAAATTTCCAATTCTTTCTAACAAAATTTCATGAACAAGGCCCTACCACGATGGTTTTTTTAGTTCAACTACCCCAAAATACCTCTCTGACCTCTTTTCATTCTTGAAAGTATTAATAAAAAATACATTTTTATACTCCACTTCAATGTCTATAATTGTGGTCTATTAAAATATTATACAATTCAAACACTCCCAAGTCGACCTCCATGGTCTTGGAGTAAAGTGCTCACCTCAGCAGCCGATGTTTTTGGGTTCAAACCCATCTGGGGTCGACAGATTTTTCTTCAGCAATAAAAATCCATAGCACAACTTCTTCAGAGGGCTCAAAGTAAAGATGTCAGTCCAATGTCAATTATGTCATCTAAAATAACCCTGCAAGGTATGTAAAAATACCTTTCCTGGCAAAATTGGAAGGCCCTTTTGCTCGTACTCATAGAAATTCTCGTGTGTTGATACAATCAGTCGGTTCACAGGGTTCATTCCTCACCATAACATAGGCGACATTTATAAATCTAAGGAAAATAACCTTTTTCTCAGTTCCAATTTAGGTAAAATAACCTCATGGTTCGATTTTCCTTGGATTTTACATTTTGTATCTGTCCAAAATTATACTAATATTTTTACAAATAATCTTAACCCAAGTTTGATCACCATATGAAGAACCTTATCTGACAGCACAAGATGTGTTTAGTTTACATTCAAGTATATACCCCTCAAGTCATTTGTTGTGCATCTGTCACTTTTGATAATAACAATATAAATAACTATGGAGACCGGTTGTCAACAATGTCTATCTTACATTGTGTTTTTTATATCTGAAAACTTGTAGACAAACCTATTTAGATGATTTTCAGCCAACTCCTGGATGATATTTGCATGTGATTGTGCAGCTGCCGCTTAGTTTCTTGTTGTGGACAGGAAGAACTATCTCTTGTCTCTGGGTAATCGGTACAAGGGGATTTGCTTTTCCCACCATTACCTTAGTATTAGCTTTAAATAAAATATTATATTCAACAAAATAGGTGATAGACACCTTAGCTTAGTTGGCTGTCAGCTAAGCTAAGGGTCTTTGGTTCAATTCCCATTTGAAAAAATAATAATTGGTAAATTGAGGCTTCCCTTTTCACAACGATAAATTTATGGTTGGAGGACTAAGTGTTGGGTCTATTTTATGATTAAGTTAAGTTTGTAAATAGTATTCCTATGTAGGCTAATTATTTGGTTCATAAAATGAACATTAAATATCCCAAATAAAATAAGAAACTATTAAAATAAACAGTTATTCAAAGCTCACTATAAATTTGTTCCCGGTGCTAAATACCCCACCGTTGTTGAGCGGCTATTAAAATCTATAGCTAAAATCAACTGAAATGTAATAAATATGTCTTAGTTTTTTGCATTTAATTGAGCCGAATGGAATTTTATTTCATTTTATTAATTAAATTAATGCTTAAAAAGTGCCCACAATTTACAAATTAACTTAACCAAGGACAGTTTCACGTACATTTTAAAATAAATGGTACGACACAATCACACAAACTTTCTCATATTGTGTATTGTGGCTTCGAAGATAATTTAAAAAAATAGGTTTTTGAGTAAACTATCGTTAGGCCTAAGTATGTTTTCCTCATAAAAACACCATCTTCTTAATCATGGTAAACACTTCTTATGTATAAATTTCAAACCAAATTGTTCAAATATATTTAACAAATTTCAAATCTTCACAAGTAAATTATTTGTTAACTACCCTAAAATTATTTTTTATTTGTAAAAATAAAAATGTATTCCTATTTATCATGAAAAACTATTCTCATTTTGAATTAAATCTTCAAGGCTAATTTTTAAAATTTTGAATTTTCGATAATTTGTCACACGTAAACTAGCTACCCATAAATTAATGTATTATTGATAAATAAAGATACATTATTATTTATAATATAAAATAGTCCCCACACCTCCGATATCAATTTTGAACCAAATTGTTAAAGCCAGCCTATTTAAAAAAAATTCTTTAGAAATATCTGTCATTACTATAGTTTTACTATACTATAGTTACTATAGTATTAATTTTGATTGGGCTAGTTTTGAAAAGGGTCCAAGATTTCTCTATAGAAGAGGACGAACATTTAATTGAAAAGGTGGCAAAGCACCCCTGATATTTTTTACACATCTTTGCCAGTGTTCAGGGACCAACATGTGAAGGACAACACATGGAAAGAGATGTCAGGAATATTTGGTTGATCTAGTTAGTATTTTTTATTCACACTATTCCAAAATAACAAAATAACAGGAAACATTAAATAAAACACAATTGAAAAATTCTGATAACTGAGGAACGATCTGTACTACATATAAAATTACCCACGACTGGCGACCAACGAGACGCATCTAGGGAAACACTGTATCCCGCGTCTGCGACTCACCACCCCACGGCTGCGGTCGCAGACGCGAGACGCTCCGGGAGGGAATCCTGCTTTCAATGTTCAAGTGGAGACGCACCTCAATATGGTATTGGAAAACAAAGAAAGTTTCTTGGAATGAGCCGAGTAAATGCGGTCCAAGAAAAGGAGGCAAACATTTTTACTATCACCTGTACTTACTTGAGGAACTAACAAAAGAAAATATCAGTTTGAATAAAATAACAACTGTGTGAAAAGTTTGAAATCGTACACAAAATGTTAAAGAAACTACAAGGTTGTGCTAGGTAAAGGTAATCATTAGTAAAATAATAGTGGCCTATTGCTACTCTAATATTAGTGTTGGTTATATAAAAATATGTCGAATCTTAAGAAAAAGGGAAATATACGCTTGAAACCTGTTTAGTAAAAGCACCATCAACAAACAATTATTCCCTACGAGACACCAAAAAAGGTGAAATGTTTTTTATTGCCCCGCGTTTCCCTATCTCTTCGGTTATACGTATAAATAAGCTACTAATTACGCTCTTGTTGTAGGAATGATAGGGCTAGGATGAAGAGGAACTGTACCCACATTTGCATGGGTGAAGAGTGGGAAACAATTTAGGAAAAACTACCCTTAGTATGCTCGGCCAGTATTCAAACCCCGACGTCCCCGGCAAACGCAAACCTGACTTAATGATCTTGACCATGTGCTCATTGATGCGGGAAGGTAATAATAATGTCAATGCTGCTAATATTAACAATATTATATTCGCTTATGTGTAAGTCTTAAGATAACAATATTATTATTATATAATTTTGTTTACAAAACGCGTTATTCTTTTTTAACATATTTAATTTTTCCATATTTTTAACTATTGTAATAGTGAAAAAGTTTGATCTCGAGGTTATGATGAATATTGATATGTAATGTGTCTAAAAAGTTTACCTGGAAATTCTGTCTGTCTGTCCTTTGGTTTGAATTTTCAAAAATTTCCTGTCATTAAACTACCCTTCATCAAATTTTTGTCCAAAAACTAATAATATACTACTATTGGCCATGTCAAACAAATCTTAGATATGTATTTTAATCAAAATTGTCAAAGTCACTTTAGAAAACTTTGTAGTTCAAAAAAATTACTCATCAGAAACTATCCTTAATTTGAGGGCTAGAGTCAAAATAAAAATAACCGAAGTATAGCTCTATAAAACATAAATATCAAATTTGAACAAAATCTATCAACTCGTTTCGGATCCGTGGTCAGGGACAGACATTAATTGTAAAATCCACTTTTTTTGGGTTCTGGTTTACATAAAATGAAAAAAGACTTAGCAGTATCTTGAGATTGAAGATTACAGTACTTTCTCTTGATATGATGAAATAAAAATGTGTAAAAGGCTGAACCCAACCAGAGACACGACCTAAAGCCGAACCAGAGTTATCTAGGTCTATACAGTCCGATTTCCTAGGAAGACAGATATAAAAGTTACTTTATCTACTTTCACATATTCACTCGTCACTCTTATTATCTGCAGCTGTCACTTTCGATATTTTCAATAAGCCTTACCTATAAAATCACACAAATAAAATAGGAAAATGTTATCAATGTTGGCCGCAATAAAAAATGTGGTTTCCCATGAAAATTGTCCTGCAGTCAGCCTCCCCAACGTGAGAACTCCAGGAGCGACTTGATGGCTAAACCACGTTCCTGAGCGGCTTACATTGCTTGCTCGCCCGGCCGTTGCGACGCCGCCCACGGGTGGTGGGTGGGTGGTAAGCCGGTCCCACACTATTCGTGGATGTGGACGGATGCTCGTGTTTCGGAAGAGAATTGTGGGGGTATACACTCATGAGAAGTGTGTGTGAGGTCCACGAAAGGCGAATATTCGTAAAGGTTTCATGACACGAATTTAGGCGAACGTTCTGGTGAATATCCGGCCGAAACATTCGTCCACAGTCGCAAATAGTGTGATGTCACCGCGGGATTGAAGATGAGGTCTACCTTATGACGTCATGTTAGACATTTATTTTCCAATATGGACCGATTATTATCATCGCACGACTTTTTACACACAGTGCCACGGTCGTCAATCGATCACTATGAAAAGGGAAAGCACGATGATACATTTTCCGGCCCGAAGTCGGGAAATCTCAGTAGACAAGAGTGATACCGACTGAGCTGATGTGCCGGACGTTGTATACCATATTAAAAATTAACTTTTAAATATATATATTAATTAGGCCTAAGCACGAGGAATATAATAAAAGTAACTATTTAGGAACTACCACTCTCGAGTTCGATATATATTTGGCTGATACCTTATGTTTACATTATCTTAGAAAACTACAATTTAAAATAAGTACCAAGGAAACGCTTTTAAAACTGCACGACTCTAAGATATAGGCTACTAAAATCATAGTATATTAATACTTTATTGACTAAATTAGAGTGAACAACACTGACTAAAGGTAACTAACTATATCTAAATTGCACACGGACAAAGGGAACAGTCTGGTCTGGGTTTTCGGTGACTTAGAGGTCGGGGTTCTAAATCCGATTGGGTGCACTGAGTTGATTTCCCTCCCTACCTTCACGTAAATGCCGGTAGACTGCCTAACAATGCTGACAGTCCTAAATATGTATACAATGGGTAAGTTTTGTTGGTTCGTGGGGCCGAATTAATATTATGGCTAAGGCTGAAATAGTAGAACTAGTGGGGATGTGGGCATCATATCTGTAAATGTAGTCACAAGTGTGACGAATGAGAAGTAACATTCGTCACACTATTTAAAAATTGAGAAAAGGTTGCTCAATCGAACATTTAAAACAACACACGCTGTTTCAGCAAGTTTATTCAAAACATGTACACTTTGACTACTCATTTACAACCAATGAAACCGTTACAAATAATAAAAATTGTTCAGATTGAAAATTTAAGACAATTTAATGAGAAATTCGACAATTATTTTGTCTGACAAGCAGCAGAAACATTGGCTGAATGCACATGTGGAATCCCTACAATGATATGCAGGAAATATCAAGTTACAATCAGCACACGCCGTCAGGAAAAAGATTATTTTACTGTGAAATCTTGCAAACTCAAATTCGCCACTAGTGGTGATTGGCGACAGGGTTGGCCACCCCGGGATTAGTGAAACCGAATAATCGTATTTCGCGTGCTGATATATTTTCTCCAAATGTCACCTTCCTCATCCTTATCCTATAAATGTAAACATGCGGACAGTACAGACGAGTACTAATACCCCGAACATAAACAAAAAAAACCTATTCATTTTGGTGCAGCTTGAACCATTCAAATAACATGTCTTGGCGGAGTAGATTGAGCAACTTTTGAACTGTCAGAAAAGGTTATAATAATAGCTATCTTACCATAGTTTAAGTTGATATATTTTAATTTAACACTATATCTCACTACCCGTTAGGGCTATGCGCATATGTACTAATTACGCTAATGTGTAGGAAGTGTTCTCGCATTTGCGTGAAGGGAGGGTGGAAAACAATTTAAGAAAACCATACTCGGTATACCCGACCGGTATTCGAACCCCAATCTCTCGTAATTGTCCGGCCATGCCGTAGTGAGAGTGACTCCTTGGACCATGCGGCCATTGAAGCGGGATGAAACTTAAAAACCAATCCTGGCACTATACCTTCGAACAACTTTCTTTTAGCAGCCGAATAATCCAAAGGGTTTTGATTTCGAGTAGTTTGCGAAGTATGGATAGGGGTTGGCGTTAGAACTAGTTCTTCCCACAGTTTACTCGGCATACCACCTGTACGCTGATATTGGTTGGAAGAACTGTAGGGGAAATTCAAAGATATTTATTTGTGGCCAACATTGATAACATTTTACTATATTATTAGTGTTTTTTATAGTTATTGATGATATATATTAAGAGTGACAGCTGCTAATAGCATGACTTGATGTATGAACATATTAAAAATTGTTTTAATAACTAACTTCTACTGTTCTTCCTACCCAAATCATACTATAGTTTTTATACATCACGTAATAGCTTATCCCCACTTCTTACCCCTTTTATTCAAGGGTACACATACATATTAACTATTGCTGATTTCTTTTGTTGACAATGGAATGTCAGCACGAAACGATATGGAAAATAAATGGTCTGACACAATAACATTTCATCTAATCTATTATTGTAATAGAAACATTTTTAAAAATCAGTTATCAGTAAAGTACCTGAAAATAATTTCACCTAGGTAAAAAATAAATTTTGATAGCCATATGAAACACCCTTCAGATATTCCTTTTAAACAAAATTGGTTTTATCCATATTTAGTATTCGAATTTTAAATAATCAGTCATTAGTAAACTAAGATCACATTATTTTATTTTTTTATAAAAAAAAGCACAGTTTTGTTTATTTATCATATATATCACTCCATAAATACCCATTTTGAACAAAATCGCTACTTTTTTAAGAAAATTTGAATTTTCAAAAATAATTTAACTACCTACCTTTAATTTTAGGGCTAGAATCAAAATGACAATTTGGCTTTGCGTTATGTATGACTATCAAACGACTATCATGTGTGGATGAAATCCATCAAATCGTTTAGGCTCTAGCCCAGGGTGGAGACAAAGAATTGTGAGAGCCGCCGAGTTGGGTACATGTAAACGTGAAAATGGTCACAATTACAATACTTTCGCTACACGCTGTGTAGAGGTCAGAGGTAGTCATATAAACTACGATGAACATTCTAAAACAGGAGGAATCTTTTAAGGAACTATTGTTATTACGTCGTGGTGAAAACCCGGGGTAGACATTTTATTTTTTGAATAAAAATTGTGTTTTGCCTCTGGGAAATACAATTATTTGTATTTAACAATCTCCCTCTTATTTAAAACAAAACTTGTATTAAAACATCCTATTGTTGTTTCACTCGTAAATATGGGCTAGGAGCGGTGGCGAAGGGTTGGTAGTGGGGAGGGGGGGGGGAGGGTTGATATACATGCAACGCAAAATAAACAATAGTCTAACATTTTTTCTAAACATATTTATTAATCTTTTAGCCATCGACATTTTTGTGGGCGCTGTATTCGCTCCTTGGCAAAAGAAAATATTAATATAATTGAAACAATAATTATTCTTCAGTTGGTTTATATCCTAATGCTACTAGATTGTTTTTCATCGTTTTCTCGAAAGGGTGAACGCTCTTGGATATTATTCAACATCACGTTCTCTAGTTCTCCGAACTGCACGCAGAGATGGAAATTTCCCTGTAAAATCGCAAAAGAATTGAATTCCGGGGGCAGGGAATATTCGTAAAGGTTTTGATCAAGATACCGAGGTACTAACATAGTAGATTCGACGTTAGTGACACATTTAACCGCCTAGCGCTGTAATCTATACACGAGTGTGAGAAGAGAACTGGAATAGCTGCTGTTGCTTCATTGATTACGTTTCAGGTGTTAACTCGTTACATTTAAATAGTTGGAAAATGTTGCATTTCACTTCTCCAGCAATGTAAACTTAGTTTACCCTAAAAGGTAGCAATCTTACCTTACTTGATTCCGCTATGGTACATATGATAGGGCCATAGGGGTGCCCATAAAGGAAATAGTGTAAGCTATCACCGTAAGCGGAGTGTAAATTTAACTGTACGTCAGAACGCACGCGCATACCATGCAAGTCCGTGACTAGAACGCGCCCACAATAAGTATGACCCAGCCTATGTCATGACAGGGAGATAACATCTACGACTGGTTCCTATAACTGATGCCCGAGTCACGACCCAGTGTCCTATCACTCCTGGAAGCCGTCAAGGTCGCTTGCACACAAGGTCTCGCCTCTCGGTAGCTGGAGGGGGAGTTTGGGCGGCGTCTGGCGTTTCCTCTATGAGGGGGGGTAGTAGAGGAATTACAAGCGATTTTGAAAGGGTACGCCGACCGATCTCCTTAAGGGTTTTCAAGCCAATTTTGAATTATTAATTTTACTCGCCTTGGTGGCGTAGTTAGCTAACGCTCTAGTTTCGTGTTGAGCTAGACTGCCGAAGATGGGGATATCGAGGCTCGAATCTCGTTCGGGTGAACTGGGGGTGGTTTTCCCTAAATAGTTTTCCACTCTCCCTCCACGCAAATGCGGATTAAATTCAACCTTCCCCATTCCTAACCCATTAGCGTAATTAGTACTTAAGCCTATTAACCGAACGGGTAGTAAGACACAGTGCTAAATAAAAAAATAAAAAATATTGCTAACGTTTTATTTTTGTTGTTGAGAAGCTATTTGTGCACTTTGGGTCAGCAAACCTTTGACCTAAAATAAAACATTGTTAGGGACCTTTGCAAATATTTTCATGTTTATACAAAAAATACAATTATATTTATACAAGCTTAAATTATATTTTATAAGTACAACCTTATCTCAATACACTTCAATAAATACATTTATGTTGTTTTTATAACAATGCAAAAGGAAGAACCTCAACAATGTGGTTTTAATGGGGTTTTTTTTGTTAGTTGGTAGAGCACAAATGGTTTTCTAACAAAAATAAATAGAATTATTAAAACTAATCAAAACAGCTTGTAAGGGGATAACAACTTTCTTTTTGATCGAAAGGGGAGATTTGTGTATTACCTATTTAAAACAAATAAATATTGAAATGCATGGTAAATTGTAGTGGTCCATACCTGTGAGAATATAATAGGAAAGAGGGTAGCTCGAACCACCTCCTTAGCCCAGACGATAGAGATGTTTTTAATGCGCTTAAATAGTAGCTTATTATATTAATTTTATTTATTATATGTTTGGCATGGCTTATTATATTTATTTTATGTCAGGCAAAAGAAAATATTTTCATACTTAAGCTAGTGAATTGTGTTTACTCTCACTACCAGCTACAGGCTGCCAATTTCTCTGATACAGTGGTTCCCAAACTTTTTGAATCGCGGAGCTCTTTTCAGGAGAGAAATTTGTCATGGAGCACTATAGTTGCCTTGATGCTAATGGCATACACATTCATTTTTTGATATATTTACCTAACTGTATTTTTTAAAGTTGTGAGTCAATATTTTATCGTATAATAAAAGCAAGAATTATTAATAGATTTCTAAATAGCTTAGATAGTGTTAAAACCATTTTCATGGCTGCAAAAAAAAGTCACTTGGCATAAATAAAGAACAATAAAGTATAGACAGCGAATTTAAATTCCAATGAGAGGGGTAGGACTGCCGTATTTTGATTTGCACAATGTGGCTATATCTGGTTGAATTTGGGGCAGCTGTAACAGAATATCTGGCTCTGCGTTTAGCCGGGATCTTTTGTTTTAGTAGCCACATTGGCAGAGAATCCTGATCCACTAAGTAAGTTATTGCAAAGGGAAGAAGGATTATTTTCGCTCCATCTGACAAAACTTCAAATTCGTCTCGTAGCTGACATAAAAATTCTGATAGTGACTTCTTAGTTTCAAAATTCTCTTTTACCGAAGAATCTGATATCAAATCATTCAAGCACTCATACTGCTCCGATGCCAGGTCGGCTTTTCCGACATTCAAATAAATAACATGGCACTGCTACTTGATTTGTTTCGACTCTCGACTGTATATCGACTGAACTTCAACTGACTGAAGGTGTGAAGAAACAAGAGTTTTTAATATTCAATAGAAACTTCCCAGAAAATTCTGGAAAGGTGTCGAAGCAAACAATTGTATCTGAAAGCGCGGTGAAGTTCTCAGAGAGACAGGGTTTACAGGCACCCTCTAGTCTCTCTGTCTGGTTTCGCCGCGTGCAGTCTGTAAATAATGTCTACCCAATACTTACCTATACACAGCTCATGGACGCACAAATTCACAGTTTTGATATCTTGTCACATTTTATTTATTTTTATTTCAAATCTATTCGCGGAGCACTTGGAGATGGCACACTTTGGGAACCGCTGCTCTAATAGTTCTATACTTCACCACGTGATGCGCTCTTCGTGCCAGTGAAGGTTGATGACTAAACAAATCTAATAACAATCATACGATCGATAGAAATCAGTTTGTTCACTAAAAATACCAATTTGGTCGAAATTTCGTTCCAAAGTAAATAATAATATTTTTCGCATGGACACCTACGGCTCTTTTTCTCCGCCACTCTCTTCCCGGTGTGGCAGGACATATTTAGGTAGCTGTTATTTGTCAATAACACCCTTAGGAATTGTGGGGGGGGGTGTTAGGTTAGTTTAGGTGTCAAATATTCAGGTACGCCACTGCTAAAACCAGTATTAAATATAGGCCCATCTAAATATTCAAAGGCTTTTGACATAATAATATGCTAATTAACTGTCCTTCCTTTTTCCCCTTTTCAAGATAGGATTAAAAAACACTGGGTAAATAGCTACGGTGGGGGAGGTTGAATAAAGTAGCACTAATATCCTTGAACACGAATTTCCTAGTCAACATTGAGATTATTAGACCTCTGTTGGGTGTCAAAGAGATTCCGTTCTTTAGAGTGCGTGCCGAAGCTGTACTAGAGTCCCTCTTGCATTCAGACTAATAATATCCTGGACCAATGTTTTCTGCTTACACCGGCGTTAAGGACATTGCCTATCTGTGACGTAGCGGCAAGTCAAGATAGGATTTTCCTTGTTATGATTTTAAGTTTTATTCAGTGTGTTTTAAAGACAGAGAATTGAAAAAAACAAACAAAAAAACATGAATTCTTAAACTACTTAAACTATTATAAAACTAGTCTTAAACTGTCACAAGATTATTTTTTGGGTCTTGAATTAGTTTTT
>CABFWB010009432.1:0-13029 GCA_902151455.1 Timema bartmani
CTATGTAGGTAACGTAGTTATTGGAACTCTTGAACTGAATACTGTTGGTCAAACATTTCTCTTGAATACAGAAATCTTGGCTAAAGCCAACCACTCCACAATCAGCAAGTTGTTTGATAAATCCATGTTTCTGCTTTGGCCTGGTGTTATTAAGCACGATAATGTTCTTCTTTTTGTAAGTGATGCTGCGCCGTATATGGTCAAAGCAGCAACTGTGATAAAAGTATTATATTCTAAAATGATTCACGTAACATGTGTCGCTCATGCAGTTCAGCGAGTTGCTGAAGAGGTGAGAAAGAACTTTGGAAATGTTGACCAACTAGTGTCAAACGTTAAAAAAGTATTATTAAAAGTGCCATCTAGAGTACTTGATTTCAAGACGGTGGCACCTGATGTACCCTTATCACCTCAGCCAATAATGACACAAAGGTACACATGGCTTCATGCGTGTTTCTACTATTGTGACCATATTCGTGTTTTAAAAACAGTTGTGAACAGATGTGACAGTGAAGAGGCTGTATCTATCAAGATTGCACAAGATATGCTCTCAGATCGCAAAATTGAGAGAAACTTGGCATATATCAATGCTAATTTCAGTATTTTGACTGTAACCATAACACACTTAGAAAAGAAAGGTGTGTCATTGTCAGACACTACTGCTCTTATCACAACACTACAGGATAACCTCAAGAAAGCTTAAGGCAAAATTGGAGAAGGGGGGTGTTTGCAAAAATTCAGAATGTGTTGATAAAAAATTCGGGATACAAAACAGTGTGTAAAATTGCTGACATAATCACCGGTAAAAGTGACTCAGAATACATTGACGAGGACATATCGCCAGGTGACATTTCATACTTCAAGTATGCTCCAATAACATCTGTGAATGTAGAGCGTAGCTTCTCCAGGTACAAAAACCTCTTGGCCAATAATCGCCGTTCATTCACACCTGAGAATCTGAAGACAACCTTCGTTGTGCATTACAATGCAGAATAAGATAAATCTAAGATGTACTTTTATCTTTATATAATTCTCACATGCAGACCAGTGTTCTGCCTATTTTATTATTTTTAGCGGGCATATTGGTTAGACAATATTTATTAATTTATTTCTCCTTTTGCAGGATTCCCACATTACCATAATCGGACAAGAAGAATAATAATTGGATTTTAAATGTATAATTAATTTTT
Source organism: Timema bartmani (assembly GCA_902151455.1). Taxonomy (NCBI): domain Eukaryota; kingdom Metazoa; phylum Arthropoda; class Insecta; order Phasmatodea; family Timematidae; genus Timema; species Timema bartmani. The sequence goes on from CABFWB010009432.1 coordinate 1,188, forward strand.
AAGAGCACTTTTTGTATTTTTTAGAATAAAAAAATCGAGTTTTTAAGTGCATATTTTTTGTTTTTAAGGGCATTTTTCTTATTTTCTTATTTAGTACTCAATTTTTAAGTGCATTTTTGGAGTTTTTAAGGGCATCAACTTCCGGGCCCTGGTTATTACTTATTGGTATTTGAGGCTTGATTAAAATAAACATAAGCTGATCCCGCTTTAGTCGACATCCAAACTCCTTCAAAGGATAGCTCTTGTCGATGGCTTTTGTCGGCTTCTTTAAAATAAAAAATATAGATATACTGTATTCAATAAAATATCAAGACAAATATTTTATAGAACTTATCTTATTCTGATTTTTTACCACCATATTTCACTGCCTGATTGGGTTACATGTATATTAATGACTTAATCAATCAAATGTGTTAGGGATGAGGAAGGTAGAATTTAGAGGAAATGTACTCACATACGTGAGTGGAAATCTGTTTGGTAACAATCACCCTTAGTACACACTTGACCGTGACCGTGACAATCTGATTTCGCAGTCATATGTAATCCACTCCAATGTGGATGTGACACTAGATAAGTGGGTGCCTGACTCATTAAGTACAAATAAAATCTATAACTCTACATCAAATTAATTCAAAACAGTAATCAATAGTTAAATTATGTCTGGACAGTGACGTTTTAGCTGTTGTACTCTGGTAATCAAACTTTTGGCAATCATATTTACATTTTAAGAAATCAAGCAAGTTAAATATCTACATATGAGTGTCCATATAATAGTTCATAAACCTAACTAATTTATTTATATTGTTTATTAAATATGTATAAAACTTAGTGCATTTTCAAAGGTTCACAAATGTGAATATATATGAAGCTGTACCTGAATCATGTTGAAGCATATAACCAAGCCTTAATTGTCGATAAAATGTTACCTTAAATATGAAAATTGATTGTTCCTCTTGAGCTCTTGACTCTTACTTCATAGCAAAATGTAGACCAATTTGATCTTTATCCAAAACCAGCCCAATGAATCATGTTATGAAAGGTTATCTGACATATATTCATTTGTCAACAACCAAAATACTCTGCTAGTGGATTACAGTTATTCTAATGTTTGCACTAGATGGAGACACGTTTTCATAGCTGCCAGCCCTTGAGGATCAACATTAGTAAAACTATTCGAAAAAAAAAATCATAAAAAAATTAGTAAAATTTCCCTAAAACAAGATTTAGTATTATATGTATTTTTATGTTTACACTTCTAGATGAACCTATCATCACACACTATGTAAAACAACGCAAGTACACATTAAGCACCAAATACAAATTAAAATAAGTAAACAAAATTAAATTTATTTGTAGCTAAAGAAATACTACATCCAGATTTGGAATATACTAGTCTGATACTATACCCAAGATGTTCAAAATTTCACCAGCAGATGTGTCATTCTCATAAGTCACAGCTTTCATTTCCTTCCAGTTATTAGTATAATAAACCTTATTCAGCCAATAACGATTCTAATTTTGTAAACATGTTGTTTAATGTTAATCATCCTTAACGAACCTCTATTTAAATTGATTTCAATTTTTTAAACTTTTTACTAAAGTTAACTTTATATATTGGAACTATTGCAATCGGCCCATCCATTAGTTAAAGACATATATGACCAATATGGTCCAGCCTCTACCAGTACAGGACACATTCACAAAGGAAATTTAGACTGGGGAAGTGATGCACACGTTAGCCGCGCTTAGTCTTACATATTGTCTGGAAGAAATTGTCATGAAAGACACCCAAGTTTATGGGTCTCTAATAGCGCTTTTCAAAAATATGAAGGAAAATGCACGCATTTTGGCCCGGCTTCAAGTTATATACTTTTTTGAATCATTGTAAGAACTCATGTATGTGAACTATGTTTTAAAACGACTCAAGAAATAGTAAAGAGTAGCAGGCCAGACCAATATATTAGTAATAGTTTTATTATTTCATTTAATAATTATTCTAAAGAAGAAAATGCCAATCCTACAAACAAAAATAATTCAGAAATAAATTGACAACTCTTCAAGATGTCAGCCAACTTAAGGCAGATACAATCATAAACATAAATAAGATGAAGAAACGTTAACTTTTCAGTTGATAAATATAAGCATGAATGAAATAATATACCTCATAAATACAGTATGTGCCAATATGACTTCTACAAAACACCAAACTAGTTTTATTGTATTGGAAGATCAATTTTGTATTTCCTTTTAAATATGTCAAATAGTTTTATCAGTGTCTTGCTTTTTAAGTGAGTTTTTTTTTAAATTAGATCCCTAGCGTTTTTTTATTGAAAATACTCCCTGCTGCACTCTAAGATGTCAACATTCCTAAGAACTGACCTTTCTTAAGTGTCGGCACAGTTTTCCTTACAAAATAACATTCAAGGCTTTTCCTTAGATGTGATGATTTTGTGAATTTGTGTATAGTGTTTTAAACTATTTATCAACTTTTTTAATTTTAAAACATGAAAGAAAACATGAATATAATATTTTTATTGTAACATTTAAATTTTACAAATCAATAAAAATAACAATATTTAAGTCGTTGTTGTTATTATTATTATTATTATTATTATTATTATTATTATTATTATTATTATTAGCACCGCGTCTTACTACCTGTTCGGGTTAATACGCACTTACGCTAATGTGTAATGGTAGGGTGATTGTGAGATGAAATGGAGAATCTACAGTTTAACGTGGGATCCAAACCACAGTGGAAGCCTGGCATTCCACACATTCACAAGTTGTGAAGGAAGGGTTTAAATTAGTAGTAAAACTGAAAGGTTGGCAGATACATTCAATTAAGCCCGTTATTTGATGAGAATCAATCACGAATGAGGAAAATGACGATCCATCTTTGTGATGCAACAACCTCTTCCTATATAAATTATTTTGGCATCGTGTCTTACTACTTGTCCGGGTTATACGTCTATGCACTAATTATACTAATGGGTTAAGGATGAAGAAGGTTGAATTTAGAGAAAATTACCCAAATTTCCCTACAGAGAAAGTGGGAAACCATTTAGGAAAAACCACCCTCAGTACACAGGACCAGGATCAAACTAAGATCTCCCAGTCATCAGCAGTCTAGTCTATTGCAAGAGTGACGCCTTAGATCTTGCGGCCACCGAGGTGGGTGATCAGTTGGTTAATTCTGTATGTTGATACTACTACAATCTAGCAGTTCAATTATTAAGAAACTATTTTTTTAATCAATCTGAATACTTACTACAAACAATACTTACATAGAATATTGTCTAGTAAGAACTATTTTTTTAAATGCCAGTATTGTTGTGAATTCATGTAAAAACTTTTAATATATTTATAGTTTTATTACATGAGTCTAAAAATAGATAATGATTTCTTTGAACTAGAAACAAGTTTTAGTACTTTCCCATGGTTCATAAAATGTCAGTGTAGTTATTGATAGAAAAACAAATGAACTTATAGTTAGATAAAGTTTGCAAACATAATATGAAATGACAAATAATAAAAAGTAAAATTGGGTAAATCTGAATCTTAAATTTTCTTTCAAATCTTGAATTTTTAAATATGAACAATTTTAGTATGATAAAAATATTTAAAACTGAATTTTGAAAAAGTTATTTAAAGCTTGATTTAATTGAAAAATGCTATTTTGTTTAGTAATACCGGTTATGTTAAAAACAATGAGACGCCTTTTTGAGTAAATTAATTAATTATATTAGAAATGTATGTTCTTTTTTTGTGATTTTACAAATATTGAATCTCTGGAATACCATAGCATTTGAGGAATCAATGATTTGAGTGTGCCATTTCCAGTAAAAATTTTTAATTGTCTATAAGAGCTTGAACCAAATATAGAATCCTTAGAGCTCCTTAGAGTGGCAGTTACTACCTCTAGTCATAGGAACCAAGCTAATAAGAAATCTAACATTGAAAATACTCATATTTTCCATCACAAAGAGCAGAGAGAGAAAGAGAGAATGAAAATTCCCAATTTATCAGATAGTTGCCAGATGATGCTATCATAATTGACCATTAATCCATCATCTATGAAGTCCTGCATTTTATATAAAAATATTGTCTTATCTTACATAAGCCCTGATCTATACTAAATTTGGCCAAATTCTGGCTTTCACATTCTTTACTAATGAATAACTTGCAAATGTAAAATTCTGTAACCAGATATGGTACCTAGTGTCTAGAAATATCAGCTTAAAACCAGTTTCCGTGACAAATTTGATTAATCCAGTAGTTTGGAATGATGACAATGAATTACCCATTACTGACAAAATATGCAATAATGACAAACGTAAAACTTCGTTAAAATGATTACAGTCCACCAACTCCCTCCAGATTTATTTAGGATTAGCCGAGATTTAGACCTTAAATGATTACAGTCCATCAACCCCCTTCAGATTTATTTAGGATTAGCCGAGATTTAGACCTTAAATGATTGCAGTCCACCAACTCCCTCCAGATTCATTTAGGATTAGCCGAGATTTAGACCTTAAATGATTGCAGTCCACTAAATCCCTCCAGATTTATTTAGGATTAGCCGAGATTTAGACTTTAAATGATTGCAGTCCACCAACTCCCTCCAAATTCATTTAGGATTAGCCGAGATTTAGACCTTAAATGATTCCAGTCTACCAACTCCCTCCAGATTCATTTAGGATTAGCCGAGATTTAGACCTTAAATGATTCCAGTCCACCAACTCCCTCCAGATTCATTTTGGATTAGCCGAGATTTAGACCTTAAATGATTCCAGTCCACCAACTCCCTCCAGATTAATTTAGGATTAGCCGAGATTTAGACCTTAAATTATTCCAGTCCACCAACTCCCTCCAGATTCATTTAGGATTAGCCGAGATTTAGACCTTAAATGATTGCAGTCCACCAACTCCCTCCAGATTTATTTAGGATTAGCCGAGATCTAAACCTTAAATGATGCAGTCCACCAACCCCCTTCAGATTCATTTAGGATTTGCCCAGATTTAGAGCTTCTATGTATTATTATTATTATTATTATTAAAACCGCGTTTTACTACTCGTTTGGGTTGTACGAACTTACGCTAATGTGTGGAGGCCTGGCATTCCACACATTCACAAGTTGTGATTAATACACATCTTGCCAAATAATGAAGCATACTTAACACCAAGCCTCCAAAAATATGGTCGCAAAGGTTGATATTAAGTTCATATATAGCGAGTTATTTTCTAATTAGAAATGTAAATAATTATAAATTAAATTATTTTTGCTATATTCTAGCAGGTTTTAGTATATAATGGTGATTACAAGAGCATGTGCAACATGGTCAAGGTAATTTTAGTGGGTTTTTTTGTTTTTCCCCCCTGGTTTGGCTCGGTATCTTAACAATATTTAAATCTGAGACGTTCTATGCTACTTTTGATATATTCTTTTTTTCTACAATGTATCTTTTCTTATTTAAAGTATTATTACAAACAGGTTAAGCACCTAAATACTACCTTTTCCTAATTCCCTATGTTAACCCCCCTACCCTATACAAAATTAACTAAATCTTATTACTTAGTAGATGTTCATCGCCAGGAACTCTACTCTAAGCCAGATGGTGACCAGGGGGCTGCCAAACAGCCACATTTTTCCATCTTGGCACAGGAGGCCCAACTGCCTCAATCCCTTTCTCTTGTTGCCAAGAGAAGGGATCAGCCGGCTTAGGGTTCTCTCCTGTGTCCAGGTGTTGTCACGCCTCAAGGTGTTTTTTGTTTTTTTTTTTACTGGAAANTGCTAGGACATTCCCAACCTTCCTCAGGACCCATCAGCCGAACTAGTCTTCCAGGTCCCAGCTTGTGTCCGTTTTAGTATAATGTTCATTACAAGACTTGTTTAAGTAAATACAAAATACCAAGAAAAAGACTAGGTACTTTAATTGTAATATTGTATAATGTAGGCCTATACTTATTTTCCATTAAGAAAGGCTGGGTCTGTATTTTATGCTGATATCATGCTCAACTTAAAAAAGTAACATGGTGTAAAGGTTTACCTAGTGTTTTTAAGGGGTGCAGTATACACAATCATGGGTATAATTTGTTTGCACACATCTCGTAAACATAAAAATGTCATGGCCTCATCTTTCAATAGCTGTATTTTGTAGATCCAGTAAGCTTCTATTGCAAATACCTGAAGCCTAATCAGCCTAATATAGTGAATAAATTGTTCTTAAATATATTTAATCTTCACTGTCCGTTTTTTGTTATATTACATGAATCCTGATATTTATTTACTTTAAATTGACATTAAATTGGTCTTGATCCAGGTATTAGCTGGTGACCAGTAATGCCAGGATCATGATCAACTTAAAGTTAACTTAACGTAACTTAACGTAAAGGTTCTCCTCGGGTTTTTAAATGGAAGCGATCACGATGCAGTTAACTTAACGTTGACTTGCAGTTAACTAAACATAATAGATGTCCTGGGAGGTCTTTTACTTTAAGTGAACGTTACGTGAAGGGTATCATGTGATCTAGCCAGCCAATCATTATGCGAGTTACGTCAACAGGGCTATTTAGTAATTCATTTGTTGCTTTTAAGACCAAGGGCTACTTTTTAGCTTTAGTTCTGGTGACCGGACATTTAATTAAAATAAGCACTAATATTGTATCACTATAGAACGTTAGAGAACACCCTTAATTCAAATATTGTAAAGAGATTAAAATCACCAAGCTTTTATTATATAAAATGGTATAATGTATTACTTTCAAAAAATATCATTGTTACTAAACTATAAATCAACTAACATAATCATGATTGTAAAAGCATTAAAATCTGCTCAAAAAAGTTTAATGACAAGTATCTATAATATCGGTAGAAAACAGTAAACATTCATAGATCATAAACACTAATACAAATAGTTCAAATCACTGATCAAAACACATACTCTAGAATAGAGATGTTTGGTTGGAGTTGTTACTTTAAGTTACATGAATTGTGATCACATCACTCATCTATTTTCTTAAGTTAACTTTAAGTGAATGTTACGTTAAGTTAAAGTTAAGTTGATCGTGATCCCGGCATAAGACCTGTTAGCTACCTGTTTTTTAAAATAAGACTAAACAAAATGAAGGCCAAAAGTTATATTTCATTAAATTTAGAAATACGTTTTAAATTAGATGAGAACCTGTTTATTAACTATATGATGTATTAATGCTTTACCTCCAGATGAATTAAATCAAAACATCACAACACTTATAGTGTAAACAAAGCACTAGAATTGCTGATAGCCAAGCTAATGATTATGCCTTAAAACAAATAAACAAATCTTAAAATTCAACATGAACATAGTATTTTTGTGTTCTCGATTCCGAAAAATATGTTTAGCTTGCCATTAGTGCACTCTAATATTGTCTGACAGTTTTTTTTTATCTATATTTGATAAATATGAAAGTTTATATATTTAAAAAAATGCCTATGTTTATTTAGAAGCATCAAAATATTTAAATGAGAGTACAGAAGCTGGTACAAAAAATGTATGGCGCCAGACAAAATAATATTTTATCCTAAAAATGACTAACAAATTTAATTAGAATTATTTGATAGAGAATAGAATCCCAAACAATGCATCAATGTTCCCAGGAAGAGCTGTACCGGTATGTCATATAAGATTTGTTTTTAACCCCTGGGAATACTTAAACCACTAATCGATATGAAAATAAAATTAATATTGTTAGAATTTGGTATTTTTGATTAAATTTATGTTTATACATCTTAGATCATTTGTTAATGCGTTCTAAGTGCTTGGTCATAAATAATTTTTAAATAAAATAGGCTACTGGTGTTGTATTATTATTTATCATCATGTATGTTTTATTAGACTATAATATTAACAATAGCCTAGTTATGTTTTGGCTAGAAAAATACAAAAAAATAAGTTAGTGTCAAGGAGTGTGAAGTGTAGCGGTCAAGAAGAGTAAATAAAGATGGAAGAAGGAAAATATGTGATAGCGTCATTAATAAATTAATCTAACAATATCATCAATCCTTCAAATATAAATAGGTTATCAACCAGCACCAGACCATGTCGAAAGAGTGGGCACCCCTAGCTTTAGGTAGAAAATGTAATATTAGGAACCCTTGCCTTATCAGTTACCCATTCATTCTAGGCAGAGCTAGTGGGTGATATTATAGCACCCACCACAGAATTAGGCGTTGCATTATAATCGGGATCATCGTGTGGTTCAGGCTTGATAAAAACCTCAACTCGTGACTCAGGCTTTGAAGACACAGGCTCTTGTATATTTTCCATCAACAATAGAGAATGTTCTATTATTTGCACATCAACCAATCTGTGACAACAATAGTTTTATTATTGGAATATAAACATATCATACATAAAGGAGGCATTCAATTATAAACTATTTAAGCACCTTACAGGGGGAGGGGTATGGATGTAAAATACCCAGGTATTTATAATTAAGGGTAAATAAGTACCCTCGATTTTAATCTGAGTAAATACCCAAAATTCATAAATACCCAGGTATTTATTAATTTCTGTTGAAAAACTTGCTTTTCATATTTTTCTTTTTAGTTCTACAAAATAATAGATAGTATATACAATACATATAATTTTACATAGCTTAGTGTATTAAAAAAATTGTTAATACTCTATAATTTACTGCAAATTACGAAAGATAACCATTCAACTGAACACATTGATAGCTAATTTTTAATGTTATTATTTTTAAGTTTTGTTAAAGAATGTTTTAATCCTTTTATATTAATCCTTCTTTATAACTTCCCAGGTCTTAATTCCCTGTATTATTTACCTATAACTTGTGTATTTTAATATTTTAAGCCTTACACAATCTTAAAACAAAAAATAAAGTAGATGAAAATAACATTAAGTTAAAAGATCGTGAAGTGACTTGAACTGTTTTTACTTATTGGCCTACACTAATGGTATAAAATTATAGAAATAAGAAAACTTTCTGATTCAACAAAAAAATATGAGTTAAACAATTTTTATGAAAATCAATTCATCCTCTCTCCAGTACTATAATGTTATATGTAGTGTATGCTATTACATATGTTGTGTTTAAAAATACAATAGTGAGATTCAGGATGAATCAGAAGACACAAATCCATTGTCCTCTTCACTCAAGAGTCAATCTCATTACTTAATAATAATTCTTCTGTATTTAATTCATCACTTTCACAAGAAGATGTAGTGTTCTGATGATATGTCATTGTTTTTCTCTTTTGATTTGTTGCTATTGTTTAGTAATTTCCAGTTATGAGATAAAAAATGTTAACTTGGCTGCCCAGTGTGTTGTTAATCTGTTTATTTTTTGTTATGAATCCAAGTGAATGTACTGAATATTCTTTCTGTGGCAGCTGATGTGACAGGGGCCCCAAGGATTCTTATTGCCACATCAGCTAACACACAAAATCCTCATAAGCCCCTCCACCATAACATTGGGCTTAACTCATTTTTCAGCCACGCCATCCCAAATGAACTGACGCTGCCACAGTCCTACTTTGTTTCTGTAGTCAGCTAAATCTTGCCGATTGTTTACAACCTTCAAGTCCATGTGGTGACTTGCTTCACAATTTTCTTCAATCAATTATGTTGCTTTCAATTTGTTGCCTTGTGCTGTTGGATTCAAAAGATCGGCTGCCAGGGGGGATTTGGCCAACTCAACATTTTTTCCGTTCTGTAAACTTTGTCAAAAGCTTTTTCTCTTCAGCTTTTTGGAGTGGGGACATAGGAATTTCTTTATTTAAGGTTGATTCTAACTCATTTAATTTTGAATATATTTTGTAAATCTGGGGAGTGTTTGATTCCATCGTGGTTATCATGTCTACAATGGGATTAAATATGTTAGTCATTTATGTTAGGTCAGTTATTTTAATAGGGCTTATATGATTTTGTAAGTGTGAAAAAGGAAAATAATAATAAACAAAATTTTAGTATTACTTGAAAAGTTTGTTATTTTTAGATGCTAGATGTAAAAAATATTTAGTTGATATACCTCTCAGATTGTATTAGACTATAAATACTTATTTTAGTGTAGTTTTTTTTAATGCAACACCATCCAAAAATTGCTTTATTAAATTAGTTTGTTTCCTCACCTGGGTATTCATAATTTTTGAAATATTTTTAGGACTATTACAATAATTTTAAGTTGTAAAATAAGTTATTATAAGATAATTTATAGTATTACTATACAGTAGTCAAAACAAATGATTATATATCCAAAAAATTAATTAAAGCTATAAATATACTAATTTTGGGTATTTACCCAAAGCAGGGGTTGATATCCATTTATAGCTACCCTACCCAGTGGGTATTTACCCGGCCCACATCACTAGGGAGGGGGTTTGAGCTATGTTTATTTTTGCTGACATGGGGAAGAGTCACATAATAAGAAAAAGGGTTGAAACATAGATTCAAGGACCTTGGTCATCAGATTTAAAAGTAGTTTAGAGTTTTTTATAACTATTTAATTCATGTATTTACTAGGCCTAGTAATACTTTTTTTATAATTCAAATTAACAACATAATTAATCAATGATTATATATTTAATTTACTAGCACTTGAAAGGTGAGGTTAAGGTTGGTTGGGAAAGTGTTATAATAATTAATATAAACAAGTTGTCTTGTAATTTCCATGATGTCATCAATATTATGTTTAAAAGGTTTTACATTTCTAGAATTTAATCAATATTGATACTTGTGACCATCTAAATCGAGTCAACCCACTTTAAGATATTCAAGACATGTTTCGCCAAGATTAGAGGATAACAGTTTACAGCAGTTAAATTTACTATGAAATAAAGTTAATAAATTGTGGTTGTTGTAGAAAAGTTTTTCCACCTTCATAAAAAGATTCATTTGTGGCTTAGTTTAAGGTGTTAAACTTGCTCTAGAACATCCAAGAGATACTCAGTTGTATAGGTGAGTAGAACTTTTTCTTATAAGCCTATGATATAATTTAAGGTTGATATCAATACTTGGGCTATTTTAAGAATGAAATGGCCGAGAATGGGGCGGATGTAGTGTACAGTCACCAAACTAACTCCTAACTTAATCTAACCTCGAGTATGATTACCGGTACATCAATCACGTAAAGTTTAAGTCTGTGTTAAGTCACGATGGGGTATATCATCAAAATCCACAAAAGCTTTTACTTATAAATTTTGAGGGATGTGGTGTTAGGCCTGCTATCGTGAAAAATAATTTCTTTCAAAAAGCAATCAAGTGTATAAGGCCTACTACTAGACCCATGGTGTAGGTTTGATTATAATTCAGAAATGCTATTTTTTAATTTAGTCACATGTAAAGGCCCGCTTACACGCTCAATATTATTGCACAATAATATTGACCGTGTAAGGATCACATTGAAGGTTTGCACAATATATTGAGGAATATTTAAAAGTTTTTAATATTTATTGAAGCTTCTTCAATATTATTGCACTGTGTAAGGTCGTTATTGCGCAATATAGCCCAGTCTGTTTACGATTGTCCTTTAGTGGTTATGTTTTCTCTAACCTAAAATACTGGCAATGTCTGTTTCGGGAGAAAAAAGGAACCAATAAAGAAGAGGTAAGAGAAATTAGTTCATTTATGTGGTGTAGGCCTATTTGTAATAATACATATAGAATGCCAGAGATATATGTATGTATTATGATCATGGGCGTACCCAGGGAGGGGGCAGGGGAGGGCATCTGCCCCCCCTGGATTTTGTATGCCTATAACTATTGTTGTCGATAAAAGTTATGTTACAGTCACGTTACGACTTACTTTACAATATATTATGCGTTAACTTTTGAAAAAA
>CABFWB010009433.1:0-13027 GCA_902151455.1 Timema bartmani
GAAATATAATTTCTTAAGGACCACGGATTACGGATACGGAGTCTGTGTCGGGGCCTTAAGAAGAAATAGAGAAGTGTGTTTGTTTATATCCAGGCCTAACCTAACTATTCTTTCAGATTGGCTTCCTTCAACACCAATTACTTTACATTATTGTAAAGTGTTTCTACACTGTTTTGTTAAAAAAAGTTGATAAAATTGAAGTTTTAATAAGCTAATATTTCTTCGAATATGCTTTAGTAACTTAATTTACTCTATAAGAATCATAAACCGTTAGAAATATGAAGTGTTTCATATTTAATTTATTATTACTTAGTGTAATCGTGTATGATCACATCTTCTGTTCCAATTCCATTCCTCTATGCGCAGTTGTACATGCGCATTGTATGAGCTCTCGCTAGAAATTATCTTAACAAAATTTATTTCGATTCAATTTTTAATGCTTATAAAAGTTTATGTTCATACTTTAAAATTAAAAACAAGATAATTAAAATAATATTTCTAGCAAACAATATGTAGTATATGCTTTTTTTATTTAAATGTGCTTAAGTTTGGTAAAATATTTATTGCAATAATTTAGATCAACATCGATTTTGGACAGGTTAACCAACATAATTCTATAACTAAATAGTAACTAAACTTGTGCTAGTTTTGAAGTTAAATGTATTAATTAATACAAGTTTTAAATATCTTGAGTTCAAAAACATTCACTATAATATATTATTGATGTTAAATTTTTAATTTAATTCATTAAATTTTAATAAATTAATTAAATTTAACAGAAATTGTTTTAGAAAGGTACCAGGTAAAAATAGTAAAAATAATCATTTAATTATTTAGTAATCTATTTAGCTATTTTTATTTTCATTGCTTTGTCATGGCAATACAAGTAAACAACTTCAATCAAGGATAATTAAAAATAGACGACAATATTGAATAAGTGTACTGCTCGAAAGTAGTTTTAAAGCTCTATTACGTTATTAATGTGAAAATTGATATTAATTTTAACAATTTGTTAAGTAACCAAATGGTTTATAAGTGGAAACGCAGATATTATCTAAATTAAATAGCCTATGCTTACTATTGCATTTTAAAAATTGATTACTAAATATATCAAGTGGAAGCTCGAAAATGACGAGCCTACAAAACTTTCGATCTTAATCTCAAGGTTAAATGACAAGCTCGGCTCAAAGCTTGAAATCAGAATACTCGCAGAGCCCTAGTAAGCGACCAAAAGACTGAGTTGTAACAATAAACAAGAGGAGAAACCTAGCATTCTTATTGTTTGTTTACATTACCCCAGGCTTGTCCACCCTCTCCCTGATTGAGGGCCGCTTACATTTTTGGGAAATTGGCCAGTGGCCATATATGAGGTTTGTAACATCTAATACCCAAATAAAGTATACACACACACACATATATTCATACCCACACACATCCATACATGCATTCATTACACAACTAGCATTATACATACATTTCTGGAATCTACAGGGAAGTTAGCAAGCATTTATGTCAGCTAAGAGAGTCTAATTTGTTGTTTATTTATGCAATTTGAAGTATTTTAATTTTAATTTAAGCTAGCGGCCCACACAAAACATGCTCGGGGGCCACGTGTTAGACGTACCTGCACTACACCGACCCACTAAGTTTGCTTTTTGACATTCTCTCTCTCCCTCCCCCAAGACAGCACTTTGGACAGTGTTCGAACCCCTTCAACACCAAGATAGCACTCCAGCAACCGCCCAGCATGGACAGGCCCAAACACACCAGACAAGGAACTACAGGCGGAAAGCACCACAAGTTGAATGAACCCTTCGTCTTCCGACCACACAGCTCCCAAGAAAACTCTCTGATCCCCCCTCCTAGAGCTAGTTTCCACTGCTCCGAACTGGACTACTCGCGTGACCAAGTCACCAAACACTGCAACCTTTCCGACCTTCAACCTCAATCCCGGCCATCAGACCTGAGGCAGCTGGCTGCTTAGAAATATCCATTCAGCCTTCCTTCATCGAGTATTTTACAGAGATATTGAGACAGTAACAAGACTCATTGTTAGCCAACACAAATGAGAAGATAACAATATTTTGTTTTGTTGGTGCCACTGACATTTCCCTTTTTTCTTAGTTACAAGCGTTTTAAAGTCAGTAACGTGAATTCACATGATTGGACTTGAAAAATCCACAGATCTCTTGTTACCAGATACGTCAATTTCAGAATAAACGAGATCATAATGAACACAAGTCTCAGCGTCAAACCAATAATAAGAAATACACTAAAAGTGAAGCCTATCAAGGTTTATGGTTTAATTTATGTTTAATTTGAAGGAAATAAACATGATTCAAAACCTGCCACATCTGTAACACATTGTATAGGTGTGACAAACATATCTTAAACATTTATATGTTTAATCTAAGTTTAGCTATAAATGTACCTGTATGTAGTTCTTTAACTGTGGATCCAAAATTATTCACGGTATGAAAATATTTTTGTTTATTAAGTAGAGTTAAGTGAAATCCACTATTTTATGAATCCGAATCTCCAAGTTACCTTGGAATTAGAATTAGATTCTCAAATCCTCGAATCTCGGAATACCCTTAAGGATTCTAGGGTCCGATCCCTAGTAATAGGTAATGAACAAAGAATTGTTGAGAACCAGAAAACGCCATCTCACAAATACAATCAAAGCAATGCTTTATGAAAGCAGATACAATACAGTAGATACTCCTTGCTGGCCAGACTTACAAAACATTTCGATATGAAGGTGTTTACAAAGACATGAAGAACTAGGTTAAGTAAATGAGAAAGAGACAACTCTGTTATACCTAATAGTTTTTTTACGTCCGTTACTGTACTGTTCGCTTCAACAACATCCATACATCTAGTCATACACGCTCTTTTATTCTTAAAACTCTTAATGTTTCTCTCTTTCACACATTCGTCGACAACATTTAGCGACGTCTTACTTGGCCTACCCCTTCCTTTAGATCCTAACACTCTACCTTCATATATTTTCTACGTCACTCGATCCACACTCATCCTCTCAACATGCCCAAACCACCATAAGACACTTCTTTCACATTGACCTAGTGGATTCCCTTTCAAACCACACTCCTTCAACACCCATTCATTATTGACTCTGTCCATACGAGTTTTTCCACATACATTTCTTAGATTTCATTCCACCGCATTCACCATGCCCTAGTGTTTCTCCTGACAAATCCACGCTTCACATTTGTAAAACAACATTGGTTTTAACAAACTTTTATATACTGCCATCTTTGCCTTTTTTGATACTACCTCATTCTATGCAATAGTCCACATACATCCAACTACTCTCCAAGATGCATTCACTCGTCTGTCAATTTCACCATCCTTCCATTTTTACATAACATTCTGCCCAGAAAAACAAATTAATTCACTTGCTCTAAAAGTTTTCCATTTATACTAGTTGACAATCATTTCCTGATCTGGCCTTATCAAAAACCAATAACTTAGTTTTGGAGACATTTATACGAAGATCCATTCTGTCTGTTGCCACACTCACGATTTAATGCATCTTGCAAGTCACTTTCCTTCTCAGCCATTAATATGGCATCATCTGCGAATAACAGCACTCTCACATTCATATTGTCCAATTGTACTTCAACCACTTCCTTACAAGAACCCCTCATACACTTATCCATGAATTCATTAAACAAACATGGAGACCTAACACAACCTTGTCTAACACCCTGTTCTATGCCATACCATATGCTCAAAGCTCCATCAACCCTAAAACTCACATAAAAAACAAAAACTCTAAGCTAAAACCTCTAATTCTTTTTGTAAATGTATGTCAAACACATTATATTTAAACTATGTTACACCCTTAACCAAATATAACCACTTTTAACCAAAGCAATTGTGTTGTAATATTAAGCACTCTTGCATGGTGAATGACTCCCAGGGAGATAAATTAACACAACAGAGAAAAATCTAATGAATCAAACACTTTAGCAGAATAATGTCTAAAATATGTCACAGCCGTAACACACATTCAAAGACCTTTATGTGTGGTTTAAACATTTAATTCCGTTATTCCAAAAGTGACATAATAAAGCGAAAAAATTGAGGTTAGCACTGTAAATAAATTCTTCCCAATAAAGTTGTATTTTATATATTTTAAAAGGGGTATTTGCTAGAAAATGTACAAATGTCACACCCATCACTGTGAAACAGCTCTTTTGTTTTACCAAGCAAAAATATCTGTCAGTCCACTTATAAGATATATTTTTTCTCTTCATACAGAAATTATCAAAACATGATTTTGATTAACAGAGTTTATTTCTTCCATAAATATAGCACTACGTATGATGCGTGTCTTACATAGTAATTGAGGAAAATCCAGTTGATGTTTATGTTAAGGTAATGGAATGCTTTAAATTTATAATATGTCTGTATAGTCAGTTTATCCTAAAAGGTGGCAGTCTTACCTTGGTGGTAACGAAAAGAGTGAAAAGTGCGTGGAAAAATGGACATCATCTGAGTAAAACATGAGAGCAGTCCCGAGCAAGCTTTTGCATCACTTCTTTTTCACTCTTTAAAGATGCCGCGTCGAGATTATTGATGTGTTTTTGTTTTGTAAACCTGGTGCATTTGCACTCACTTCTCACTCTTTTCATTCTTGCATATGGCACTATGGCTATATATTATAAGATATACCATAGCGCAACCATACAAGGTAAGCTTGCTTACCTTTCAGGGTAAATGAAGTGTACATATTGCTATGTTACCTCTGAACTGAGTCTGAAAAAGGTAGAGTTGATAAGATGTGGAGTCGCCACTATATTTACTCCTTCATAATAACTGGCGATATTCAGAGGCTTGTGACGGCCACACCAAGTGGCTACGTGCCGTGGTACTATCTGGACACAAGACCCAGACCAGTCCCTCAGATATTGCACCATGCGGTTTGTTTGGCACACGGCGCCAGTCATGCTCGCTGGGACAGCTGTACACATAACACCATCTACATTGCATATTGTTTAAAGCAAACAAAATCAATCAGAATCTTGTAATTTGCATTCTTATTGTGATAAAATGGATACCTTCATCCTTTATAGTCACACTCTCTCACCAACTTATTGTAGTTGAGTTAAAATTTAGTTTGTTGATGATGTAGAGCTGATAAAGGTGGAAGTAGAGAAGATCTAGTAAGAAGAGGACAGAAGGGGGAGTTGTTCTATAGGTGTGTTAGAGATCTGCTGTGGAGAAAAGAAGTGCCCTTTTAGTGTAAGGAAGTGCTATATAACGCATACTTTGTACCCATTGAACTAGGAAATTGGAGGCTGTGGGAATGAAGTTTGTGAGGAGCATGTTAGCTGTCACGAGGAAAAACAAGATTAGGAATGAAGTTATCCAGGAAAGATTAGTGACATGATATAGTAGAAGAAACAAGACTGAGATGGTAAGCGCATGTAGTGAGGATGGAAAAAAGACCTCAAGGCAGGCCAAGAAAGAGATGGGAGGAACAAATAACAGAAAGTTTCAAGTGAGAGGAGTAGAATGGAAATGATTAAAGGAGAAAGAATGGTAGGAGGATAGAAGAAGATGGAGGCAATTTACTAAACTGACTCGGCCCCAAGGCTGGAAACAGTTGAGGATGATGTTGATGTGTGCTCGGATCTCAAGTCTTGAATCGTAACTAGGGTGAGGTACAGGTAGCTGACCTCCAAATCCCTTGCAAGCCTATTACCCTCCTCTGATAAAATAAAAACATTATGTATATTATATTTTTAATAAAGATGTAATATATCAGTGAAATAATTTTAATATATGGGATTATCAACAAAAATGTTTATATTTCTTGCATGTTAATATCAATTACCACTCCTGAAACGCTCTTATTTTAAATGTATTTACGGTTTTCTATAGCCCCAGCCTTCCTTATTACAAGCCATTTTGTTGATGTTGTGCCAGTAAATCAAAAATAAAAATATGTGAGCAGCAGGTATGGCCCAATCAAAAAGTTATTGACAATACCCACCCAAACATTGCCGTGAACTGTTGATGTTAAGCATGTTGATTGTCATGCCCTCAAACATGGGCATCGTGCACATTCAACACCCCCTCATGTGTGAAAGAGGCTTCATCTGATAAAGAGCATATAAGCTGGAAAATCAGGCTGTACTGAAAAACCAGCGTGCAAATTCTATACACATAGGTTAATCTCCAGGGTGCAATGGCTGGACTCTCTGAAGATGAAATAGTTGTAAATACTGTTTGTGCAACACTCTCCATGCAATGAGTTAGGCCACACCCTCAAGTACTTGTGCCTGGACTCTCCTCAACCTGCTGTAGGATCTCTTCTTCCATGTCAGGAGTCCGCATAGTTGTCTACTGACCGGTATCATGCATGTTTACATAGAACATTTCATTTTCACACAATTGGCGATGAAAACATGCAAATGTTTGGTGGTTCGGCACACATCTATTAGGATATTGTTCACGGTACAATCTTACAGCAGCTCTTCCATTTTTATTGGCAGGCAGCCCCCCCCACCCCCATATGCTAGATGCATGTCAGCCATCTCAGAATTTGAAATTCTACATGTTACACATACAAAGTCCGTGTTATGAATGACGATGGTAAAAAAATATCCATTTGATGCAGCGCCCTCTAGCACCAAGGGGTGATGTCTGCAGACATACAGTAGCCCCATGGCTTCTTTGGTGCTGACTGACAGTTCACAGCTGACTTCTGACAGTAAACAGTTAGGTATATACATAAATTTTGACTGTCAGAAGTGACAGCTGCTAAACACATGTTTTTTGCAGATCATATGGTTCGACGTAGGGATACATAATTTGGTATGGAAGCTTTTCAAAGCCGTCAGCTCTCAGCTGTGAGCTGTCAGTCAGCACCAAAGAAGCCATGGGGCTACTGTACATACATAACAAAAGAGGTTTGTTTTAGTGTTCCCTATCTCCCACTAAGGTTTCTACATGGTGTTTAGAATCACCCTGTATAAGTAGGGATGGACAGGAATGACGCTTTTATTTATTTGAGGTATTTAACGTGCACTTTCTGAACTGACTGATGATATAAACACACAGGTATTTCTATGAGCGAGAGTGAACGAACCTACAGATTTTTTCGGAAAAGTTATTTTCATATACCTTTAAGGGTTATTTCACATGTGACTACCATCATGTGACCGACAACTTTACTTCCCCTCTGAAGGAAGTTGCGCTATCGTTTTCATCGCGCATGAAAAATCCGTCGACCACAGTTGGGTTTGAACCCACAAACATCGGCTGCTGAGGTGAGCACTTTTACCACAAGAACACAAAGGTTGACGCTCGCTAACAGCTACTAAAAATTCACATATTTATATGTTATTGTCTAGTATTAATGTTTTAGACATTAATTGTGCTTCTGTGCAAATGTGGTAAAAGATGAGTACTGTACCATCAACTTTTTGAACAATAACATTTTGTTAACACGTGATAAATAAATTATCTCATTTTTGTTTTAGTCTTTAGTTGCAAAATTATTACTATCATTATTTTTGCAATGTACTCCCTGAATTTTACTCATTTTTAATTAAATTTCCTGAGTCTTATAGGTTTTCTTATTTTATCTGCCAGTAACGTTCATGGAATAATAAATAATAAAATTGACACAGTTTATTAGATAGACGGGGTGAACGCATCTCGGATAGTGGTTGAATGGAATATATGTGGACCATTGCAAAGAATGAAGTAGGTTTGAAAGAGGGAAAGAAGGCAGTAGATGAAAGCATGTTAATGCCAACATTGTTGTATGTATGTGAAGTGTGGATTTGTCAGGAGAAACACAAGAGCAGGGTGAAAGTGGTTGGAATGAGATGTATAAATAAATGGTACAGAACTCTGCACAGACTTTCTCACTCCATTGTTTAAAAATATATGTGAAACGGAATAATATACACTAGCAAACCCAAGCTATTTTCGACATTTTATTAGGAGTTGCATATCTGATGGTTATCACATTGCTATTAAATTCTTCATTTATAAATTTAGACCAATAAAAAAGGTGAATATTGACTAATGAGTCTAAAATGATAGAGGTAGATCATTGCTGTACAAACATTTCCCCTAAGAGGATAAAGGAAAAAGAACATCACTTTTCGAGATACTTATTTACTTACTCTATGGTATTAGATAATTATTGTGTTAACCCTTTTAGTGTCACGCCTATTCCAGAATTCACGCGCAGTGTGTGCCAAAGGCCTGTTATTTTTTGTGTGCGAAGAATGCCGCAGCTATTTCATCATTTTTTGTAAGGGTTTGCAAGAAAATTCGCCAAACCTTTATTTTGAATTTTCTATCATTTTAATTTGTATGTACTGTTTTTTAATAATAATAAATCAATACAATTTAATTAAAACTTTTTAATTGTTTTTTTCAAATCTAATGCTAATTAACATATTTTTTAATATATTACATATACATTGCAGCATTATTTTGCTGTAGTGCATTTAGTTTTATACAATAAAATAAAGTTTTGAATATATATGACTATAAATAAGAATTACAGGAAATTTTATTTAATATCCTACATTAGATATTTTTGGGCCGTTATTGCTTACCTTACTGCAAGATTTATTATAATGCTTACCTCATGAATAAATATTTAGGCTTAAACATAATGAATGAGTTTTTTTTTAATATTACATAAATTTCTAAAGTCATTACACCTATTTACTTACAGTGGTAGAGAAATCTTTTCGTTCACATGACGTAACATGAAAATCTAAATAGTATATTTTACTAAACTCAGAACAATTTAACACGTACATTTAAAAACTGTTTACAAAACTATTTACATCAGTATAAATGTGAGACAAGCTTATATTTTTCCATGCAGCTCGTACGTAAAACAGCGTTACACTTAGCATATTGAGTACGTGACCGTCCCATTGTAAATGTACTAAGCTCCCAGTTCCAATAACATACGGTTGATTTTTGTTGCCAACCTTATATAAAATAATAGAGGAAAATGTTCTCTTTCCAGTGACACTACTACACTATCTTTCAGATAAAGCGAGAACTAGCTCAAATCTGGAGAGCCGACCTCGTCGGCTCTGGCACTTTTAACTGCAATAGGTGGGGCCGATCAGATCGGATCATGGAACTTTTAGTAATAGTAGGCGGAGCCAATCAAATCGGCTCATGGCACTAAAAGGTTTAAAGCTAAAGTAATATCTCTGTACAACTAAAGCAAACAAAATTATATTATTATATTTGCCAATATCTCAGAAACTGTTGGTTTTATAGAGATATATTTCAAATAAAAGATTTTTTTATTTTTAATAGTACTACAATTTTGCAAGGATAAGTTATTAAGTATCTCAAATAGTTGGGGAGATACGGAAATTTCCGCTTCTGTAAAGTACCCTTTTCATGCAAAAATGAAACAAGCCCTTTTAATACTCTTAATCAACGCCTAGATACGAATTTTAATCAAAATCATTGGAGCCGATTTTGAGAAAATCTTTTTTTTCTCTTTTCATCCTTTATCAAACATCTCTTAATTTTAGGGTTAAATAGACGCATAGAGAGACGGCATTGCAAGAACCACTTTTTGGGTTCTAGGGGTCATGAAACGTCGACATCCATAACATCTTGGGTTAGATTATTTTTATGGTTATAATAATTTACCTTTAGTGTTAGAAACGTTAATATATATATATGCATAAACCTGAAAATTATTGGTTTTGTAAAAATATGTTTCAAATAAATGATTTTTATTATAAATAGATCTACATATTTGCAATGATAATTAATTTCATATCTCAAATTGTTACAATTATATGATAAAAAATGAGAATTTATGCATCAGACCAGAACCTTTGAAGTAATGTTGACGAAAAATTGAGGGTAGCCATTTTGTTTGTAATATTGATACATGCTTATAAATGAAATTTAATCAAAATTGTTAGAGCCGATTTTGATAAAATCGATTTTTTCTCTTTTCATCTTTAAGTAAACTAACCTTAATTTTAGGGTTAGATATCCAATTCCAAAAACACCTCGAGGCAACCCTATGAAAGCCCTAGATATCAAGTTCTAGCCCGATCGGTAAAATGGTTTAGGCTTTACTCCGAGGTACAGACAGGCAGCAATCCAAAAACCCCTTTTTCGGATTCGGGTGGTCATGAAACGTCGACATCCATCAAAATCTCAAGTTTGATTTTTTTGATGATCACAATACTTTCTCTACATGTATGGTAACAAGAAGGTAAAAATGTGTGTGTAAAAACTCGTATGGACAGAGTCAGGGTGCTGAAGGAATTCAATAGATCAGTGTGAAAGACGTGTCTTATGTTGGTTTGAAAATGTTGAGAGAATGAGTATGGATCAAGTGACAAAGTAAATATATGAAGGTATAAAGTGTGGATCAAAAAGAAGGGATAGTGTAAAGTGGTCAGGGTTTTAGGCTCCTAGCTTTTGACCATTTCATCTATAATATATTTATTTGCCAGTGTGTATTTTGTTAATTTAATACCAGTCGTGAAACACATAAATTCATTGTTCATGTGATAGGCTTGCAAGTGCCCAGCAATTATAATATTCACGAACATTTATAAACAATTTATATTTCATTTAAAAAAATTCTCCCCCCGCAAGTTTATTAGAAATTATGTTTTCATTATCAAAATACTGTGAATACCATAATTTTTTACATCCATTACTGTCCAGCCTGGGTCAGTTTTTTATTCAATTCATTTATGTTTCCATTACCGGCTGACTAGACCTGTTGTGTCATATGCCTTATAATCTAACTTACTAGGACAAGCACAACATCCAATCCTCAGCCATTAATTTATCACTGCGAAAGGGTAAACCCACATTTCACCAATGATACTTTTTTGGCCATGCCGGGAATCGAACCCGGCACCCTTAGCTCAATAGGCAGACACGCTACCGACTGAGCTAAGATGTCGGATTCCCGAGAATACCATACTTATTGTATATTATGTATGAAAAAAATGCATTGAGCAAAAACATTTAGTAATAAATAAAATAATAGAATATTAGGAAAATGGTAGAGCACAAATAAAAGTAAAAACACTGACACACACTTCAATATTTTGATGCTATTATAGCATCTTCCTCAGGAAGTAGTAGTAATTAGACTGAACAGGATGTTGTCTTCGGTGATGCCAACTTAATTGGTAAGCATGAAAACTTCTCTGGACTTGAAATTTCCTGGATGTTTCTCTACTACTCTATGGATGGTAGGTGGTGCTGGTGTAGTCTCTGGGTTGAAATTAGCGAACATTTAGGTTAGGTGGTTTTCTAGACTTTGTGATCCATTGGTGTGTTAGGCCTATTGTAATAAAAATAGCCTTTAGCATTTGTGTTAGTCTATTTTAGGCCTAATTTAATCTAGATCTTCATTACTAAGTTATTCAGCTAAAATGTTTAGTTATGGTAATTGTAAGGAGCCCAAACAATTATCAAAGTTGTAAGCAACATATATTCTTAATTTCAACTATTTAACTTAATTTTTAGGCCTTTAACTTTTAAATCTAGTAGTTTTCATTCTTAGTAAGTCATTGTTTAAATATAGCTTAATCTAACTTTTACTTTTCACTTTAACGCATCCTTCTTGTTTTATTTATTCCCGGAAGCTGTGGACTATCTTGAGAAGCATGTGTGGCTTCACAGTGAAAAGAGAGGTTTGGCGTAAAACCACTAACCAGTAAGAGTGTAGCTTTTAGCATCTGTTTGTTTCATATAGTGAGGAATTAAGTGTTGGATGGACACACTTGTCGCACAGCACGCTAGTGAGTAGAATGTGCTAACACACTTCCCAAAAAGCATACGGACTACTATGGTCAAACTTATACTCATTTTGAGGTGATGGAGAAAGATTGGTGGAAAGAGAGTCCACTGTGGTGGGTTAAAAACCCCATGTGACTAATTCTTTTTGGATAGAGGATTATCATTGTATGCAATATATTAAAAGTTTAGTGCAACACCTTTTATTTTTATATTGAATCAACCAAAATATAACTTAATTTCAGCAACATTTATTTTTTGTTACTCTCCTTAATTCCCCCACCTCACCCGTATTAAGTACCCCCAACGAGTTCTTTTTTATGCTCTACCGCACCCCCTGACTGCCGTGGACCAACCCAAATTAATAAGATTGAAAGGAAGATTGGATAGGTAAGTGTGGATAAAGTTATTTAGGATGGATTAATTGTGTAGTTGTTGTTTGAGCTATATGCACAGTTTCTTGCCTACCCCATGTGTATGCGCATGTACATACGTACATATGTGTGACCATATCTATATATTAAGGATTCAATTATGTATGTTTACATCGATAACTATGAATCTAGGTTTGTCCATGACTGCAATCTTACAGTAAAACTAAAAAAAATACTTTGAAATTAACATAGATGCTTAAATCAAGGTTCAAACAGATTATTGCTACTAAATACTAATTTCATCAAGAAAAATGATCTCATTATAAAACTTACTTTTTGCATATAAATGTATTTTTCATTTTATTTTGAGAATGATTTTAAGAATGATTGCTTTTAAACTTAAAACAAGGTTGGAGCTTTCAAATTGTACTTTTAACATGATTTGTGAAAATATGATTACAAAAGTTTAGCCTTGTAATGTTCACAGTTGTAAACTCTTATTTTGTTTCAAGTGCATGGATATGGTATGTCCTGTTTTCATTAATCTGTTTCTGTGTTAAATACTGTTAGTAAATTTTAACAAATACTTTATCGAAGGATGAGATGGCAGCTTTGAATATTATCATTTCTATTTCATATTTTAAATTCGAGTTTTTATCTTTCTTAGTAATATTGTTTTAACTATTCATTTTTCATTTTAACAAATTTAAGCCCTTTAGACTCAAGTGAATACATTTTTATTTTAGTAAATTTGCTTAAGACGGGGTGCTAGTGAGTGTGAGCTTAGGGAAGTATTTTTGAAGTTTTTATAACATAAACATTTGTTGGCCAAAATAAATCAA
>CABFWB010009435.1:0-13018 GCA_902151455.1 Timema bartmani
AAACATAATTAATTAACTATGTATGTAACAAATAATTGATTCTATTAGGAAGGGAACAAAAAGGTAAGATTAATTTAGTATATCAAACCATTTGAACATCTCCAAAAGAAATTTCTCCTCCCCCATCACTCCTTTCAAACAGTCAAGAAATAGTTTAAGGACTTAAGGCTTTCTTTAAATCCGGCCTCGGGCGTAGCTAGGCAAACTATTCTGCAGTCATGTGTGGAGGTGTAGCATACCACGCGGGCGTTTAGCCAACAAGTTGCTACCTTTCAATCTCGACGGAGTGTACATATGACACATCGTCAAGGTCATGCTCAAGCTCAAGGCAACCTTAAAACGCTAATTTTAAGGCTTCAACTAAAAAAAATATTAGGTTGCCGTTAGAGTCAACGAGCTATATGGAGCTATATGGCACGACACGCATTAAGCTAGTCGTCCACTGGCTGCGTTTTCATCCGAATCATTTTCGTCAGAAGTCGGATGAATAGATGTGAACGATCCGATATCATGAAAGATATCGAAGGTCGTCCACTGTACCTGAAGTAATTCGTGCGTCTTCGGACGAAAACATCCGAAGTGCGAACTATCCCATCTCGTCTGACGAATTGTATTGGATAGTGCCAAGTTCAGGATGTATTCCACATGGATGTTGAGAAATGTATAATTTTGACACGTGGGAATTTTCACCTGAAGTAGTATTCCAGAGGTTATTTCCAGAGGTAACATATTGTGTACAAAAAAAGTATTTTAATTTTTACAATTCTCGTGAAAACAAACATGTTTTGAGTTTATATCTGATAAAATAATATGCAGAACTGGTGGCTTTATTTTAAACTAGTGTACCAAATCTACTGTTTTTCGAATGTGTTTCTTGGAAAGTAGATTAGGATACTTTCTCTTCACCTTCTTTATCAATTATAATGTTATGCAACAAGCATAAACGTTTAACAATTTTATCGGCACAGTCAGGCTTTACTTCAATTGATTTTTACATTAGTCTCAATTTGCTATTAATAATGCCAAACGAACATTCAACAACTTGTCGTACTCGATACAGATGGTTATTGAAAATGGTTTCTGTTAGTCCAAGTATTGATACTGGATCTCATTAAGTAAGATTTCGGTGTATATGCTTTCTCTCTCAAAATAACACTAGGTACTGAAATATTGGTTCCTGCTAGTGAGCTATGTCATCCAATATTAAATGCTCATGTTTCAAGCTTTTTGGAAAGATTGGAGTGAGAAAAAACACCACCATTACTTTCTTTGTCATATGCTCCTACATCAATAGCAATAAACTTGTAATTTGGTCCTGCAATCACTTGTAAAACGATTAAAAACTACTCTTTCTATTTGCGATATATGCTGCGAGAGTGCTTTGGATTATTTATGCGTACGTGTTGTCCGTCTTTACATCCAACACAAATTGGGGGATTCCACTTATTCAAAAATCTTTCAGATATAGACGTAATGCCATCGTCTCTTGGAAATGGGATACGTACAGCATGCGATGCATCACAAATAGTCTTACATGTCTCACGAACAAGTCTTCCAACAGTATTGTCTGAAATTTTAAATGAATTTCCCAATGTCTTTAACAAGGAGTCTGTTGCCAAGTATCTACAAAATGAATTCATTTTAAAAGTTTTTAAATCTACATAATACTTATCATACTTATATAAAAATAAATATTATAAATAGGTTTGGGCGGGAATGGCATTTCAACTGCGGGATGGGAACGGGAACTGAGTTAAAAATAAATAACTATGTTACAATGTTATTCTTGTATTCTTATGAATAAAATTATTTAAAGCTTACTTTTGCAACTACTGTATACCTTACTTCAGAGTCACACTGAAACGTTTTTAAGGTGGAATGATTTCACGAAAATTTGAAAATGATATTAATGATAGGCTAATGGCATCTAAAATATATTTAAAAGTATCTTGATTCATTCGATTCACGATTGTTTCCAGAAATAAAATCATGGGTGACTTATTAGCATCTCATACATTCGTTTCTAATGGACAAACCACAGATGCGAAATCTGATGAATTTGTTTCTTCCGATTTCTGACGAATTAATTCTGACAAAAACACAGCCAGTGGACGACTAGCCTTATGCCACGTGGAAAACGTGTCGCCGCGGCCAATGAGAATACGAGCGGTGCACACGTGACATGCAAGCCAGTGGTTTGTACAGAATTAAATGGGTGGATGCGCGCTACAGGCGATTACACAGCGGCCAATATAATCCGTGACAAACCAATCAGTCTCTCGTTGGAGGTCACTTGTTCTAGTCTAGCGTGCGTTTGTTCTGTGTTCATGTATCATTTATTTGCTCTTGATAAAGATGGTTAAACATGCCCTTTTCTTGACGACAATCCATCATAGGGTGCACCCAAAATATCTTATTTTTCTTTTATTTACGCTTCACTAGGAGGTATCTTCTAGCAGCTGCTTGCTCGGCGTTCATTTTGATATTGACTGTACACACTCAATAGCCAGCAACTGTGACATGTGACATGGACGATCTGTTGGCCGTGCTCTCATTTTACCCGCGGCCATGCTACGTGACATCGCCTCCACGGCAAGGCCTCTAGTGCACGGGAGCTCTTAGAGAATAATCACTGGGGGAAGTTGTCAGCACTTGAGCACTTATTTTCAACTACTAATCATAAAAATGAGACATTCATAGTAGTTTTATAACGCTTAATAAACAAATACAATACAGGATTTCTTGGATGAAACACTCATTGGGAAATAACTCCCGACATTACGCCTGCAGGGTCTGTTACCGAAGAAAATACACACACGTGTGCACCCCACTGCGTAAAAGTCAAAGAAGGATTAACCATTAGTCAATTGGTCCCTCAAACCTAAATACTGTAACAGATAATTTTATGAAATTTAAGTAGATCCTAAAATAATTACCGATCAGGCTTAAACTTGGTATCTATGGTTTTCATAGGGCTGCTCCAAAGGGTTCTTGGAATTGGATATCTAACCCTAACATTAAGGTTAATTTCCTTAAGGGCGAAAAGAACAAATTTATTTGATCAAAATTGGCTCTAGATTTTGATTACATTTCATTTTTAAGCATTGATTAATATTACAAACAAAATGGCTTCACTCAATTTTTCGTCAAAATGATTTTAAGAGTTCCGGTCTCATGCTTAAACTATAATTTTTTATCATATCTCTGTAACTCTTTGAAATATGAAATTATTGCAAATATGTAGGTCTGTTTATAATACTTATATTTTATTCAAAACATATTTTTATCAAACCAATCATTTTCAAGCTATACGCAAATATATATATTTTTTCTAACTTTTTGAACACTAAAAGTAAATTATTGTGACCATAAGAAGGCTCTATCCCAAAATGTTGATGGATGTCGACGTTTCATGTAGGCCCACACTACTTACGCAGGAAGATGTAGTTCGGGTAGTTGACGTAGGAACCGAATATGGTGTACGTGAACATTACAAGTTGTTTTATTAAGTGGAGAGGGATTGTTCTAGGGATTATTATCAGGGATTGTCCCGACGAGAACGAAGGTCAAAGGACACCTTCAAGAGTAAACCCGCGTAAACCAACACATTTATGTACACTAAAATATAACAAATTAGAACACAAGAGAGTGCAAGTAGATGAGCCACCCCAACTTCTGGGTTTGAAAATCCGGACTGGTAAAATGAAGGAAAGAGCCCTGGTTGACACGGGCTCAATGCATAACGTAATATCTATGGGGTTTCATGAATAACTAAGAGGAAGCAACCTGATCCATCAAACTAAGAAATGCAATCTGAGGCGCGTCTTAGCCAACGGACAATTAATCCTCATAGAGACAAAAGGGAAAACTTCCGTGAAGATAGAATCAATTTGGTGGCCCATGTGGTTTTATGCCACGCCGATTTTAGTTGCTGATGCCATACTAGGGTAGGAGTTCATCCAAGGAACCAGAATTAAAATAGGTCCTTATAACAAAAGGGTTACATTCCCGTATGGAGATACATGCGTTGCAGAAATATTAACCATGGAAGATAAAACGCCGGAAATAAACGCCATGAAAGGAAAAAAAGGCTTGAATCTGAAGAACTAGCTAAAGAATACTCCGACGTCATAAACAGTCGGGGAGGAAGTATCAACGTTCTAGTTCAAACTAATTGACTGTGACGTATTCAGGTCTAAAGCATACTACTTTGCCCCCACCCCCTTTTTCAATATTAGAAACACTCAAACGACATAAACGCCTTTTAGAAAGCAAAAACATTATCAAAAATCAAACATTCCTTATGCCTCCCCCTGTTTTTAGTGACAAAGGAAGGCAAGGAGAGTAGATTAATTGTGGACTTACGGAAGCTAAACAAAATGATCAATTACGAAGATACTCCAATTCCAACAGTTGAAATGGCTTTACAATACTTGGGAAAAGCGATGATCTACATAGGGATTTACCTTAACAAAGCTTATTATCAGGCCCCACTGACGGAAAAGTCCAAACAAATTACCACCTTCATATCCCAAGCGGGACCATATGAATTCAATGTATTACTTTCAGTTTAAGTACCTGGACAAATACTCACCCTCTTGCTAAACGAAATATTTGGAGACATCGAATATGTTTACCTATTTAATTATTTGGATGATTTTGTTGTTTACTCCAATAGCATGGAAGACCCCATGATCTACGTGAGGGAATTGCTGACTAGGTTAAGACGAGCAGAGCTGACGGCTATGCCAGACAAAGTTGCCTTTGCAGTCTCGGAGATAGAATTTTTAGAGTATAGAATGGCCCACAATTTTTTGTCCAAAACCCAAAAGGACCAAGGCAATTTTAGAATATCATTTACCTGACAAAAACAGGAAATTGGCACGATTCTTGGGCATGGTAGTATTTTTAAGTACATTTGTCCCCAACCTATTATCGGTTGCCTACATGCTGTTCCAACTAAGAAAAAAAGCAAAGGCACTGAAGGGGACGGAGGAGAGCGAAGATGCTTTCCAAAAACTTAAAGAAACACTAACTTACAAACCCGTATTAAAGCTACCCAATTTCAGCCAAAAATTCGTCTTACAATCAGACGCGTCCTTGACAGGGCTGGGAGCCGTGCTAGGACAAATGACCGAGGGGACTTTGCAACCAATCGCTTACACTAGTCGTATACTGCACAAACATGAGACCAACTATCCCACCTACGAACTATAAATACTGGCCGTAATCTTTGGAATATACAAGTTTAGGCAGTATTTGGAACACAGCAAGTTAAAACTACATTGCGATAACCAAAACGTAACTTGTCTACTTCGGCATCCTCACCAAGTAGGGAAGATTGGTAGATGGATAGCACAGTTTTTAGCATTAAATTTTGATGTGATCCATTCAAAAGTAGGGATAAACATCTTCAGATGGTTTGTCACGCATGCTTGAGGAATCCGAAGAAAGAAAACAAAGCACCCTAAATGATGAGGTATAACCCACCACATCCTTCACGCTACTAAGACGCTTGCCGAAATTGTTCATACCCATACGAGAAAGCCATACGAGTCTATTTTGGGGGAAATTTACAGAAAGACTTCTAAAAGAGAGACAGAGTTGGACTTCAAGAGAAAGGATGGAGTCCTTCTAATCAAACCATCAGCGAGTTCAAAATGGAAAGTTTTGTGCCCACAAAACACGTACATATAATATTTAAATATTCTTACTCCAGCCCCATAGGGGCTTACCTAGGTAAAGCAAAAATTATTGCGGAAATTAGAACCCTATTTTTTAGAAAGGGGATGGATCAAGAGTTACGTGACCTAGTTGCTAAATGCGAAACATGTTTACGATCGAAACATGCCCAAAACACGAAATATGGAGAATTGACTTCAGACATAGCCAAATTCCCGATGTAAACATTATTTGTGAATTTCTTTGGCACCCTACCACAAACTAAAGAAGTTCACACCTACCTGTTTATGGCGCTGGATGCCATTTAGAAATTCGTGTGGCTCGTTCCGGTAAACAAAGCCTCGGCTAACGCAATGAGAGCGTTGGACAGGGAAATATTTAGAAAATTTGGATTACCGTGTAACTTGGTGTCGGATAACGAACGCTAGTCAATTCAGGTCTCACGTTTTTCGGGACATGTGATTCGTGAAAGGGATATGTCACTTCACCACAAGTCCCTATTATCTCAACCCCTCCCACATGGAACGTTTCCATAGAAATTTGAAGAGTGCACTAATCTTGTTCCACAACGTCCTCCACAGGCAGAGGGACTCCAACCTCACGTTGCTTCAGTTAGCCTTTAATATTGCCCTACACGAGAGTCCCAATAGTACTTTGTCTAAGGTGTTGCTTGGCTATGACCCTATCCAACCTATTAATCTGGAGTAGGAAATCTTTCCTGCTAAGTAGAAAGATGACTCTAGTCAAACCCCTCTAGAAAGATGGGAGAGAGCTTGGACAGAACTGAAGAGAGCCCATGAGTCAGTGGCTAAACGCTACAACCAGATCAGATACCCTTTACCGTACAAAGTGGGAGATAAGGAAGTGTATATAGTTCATAAACTCAGCAGAGCGGCCGATGGGATAGCCACCCAGCTCTTCTACAGATGGTCCAAGCCAACTGTAATTGAACGTTTTCTGAATCCAGTCACGGTCCAGCAGAGGAACCCAGAGACAGGCCTCCCAACAAGAAAAGCTCATGTGAGCCAATTAAAACCTTTCCACCTCACGTGATTTCCTCCCTTTTCTTGTCACCGTCTGGAGTTCCATACTGCGTTTCAATGGATACATTTATAATTGAGTAAAAACTATTACGAGCACTTGGAACAACCCTTTCCCTCTAATTAAAATTATTATAAACATAATTATTTTAATAAAGTGTACACTTGTCTATAGGCATTAATATGTTAAAATAGGGACGTGCGCGTTACGATAGTTACTATATTAATATATGTGCTTACATAGGTTAGCCTAAGTTTGTATACCCATATGTTTCATGTTTATTGTATAAAATCTTGTATTGCTGTGATTTAAGTAGAATATAAGTTTTTATCTTTGTCGAAGATTATACAAAATTATAATAATATTTAGCACCACGTCTTACTACCCGTTCGGGTTATACGCTTAAGTACTAATTACGCTAATGGATTAGGAATTGGGAAGGTGTGAATTTAGAGGAAGTGAACCCGCATTTACGTGGAGGGAGAGTGGAAAACCNAGATTATACAAAATTATAATAATATTTAGCACCACGTCTTACTACCCGTTCGGGTTATACGCTTAAGTACTAATTACGCTAATGGATTAGGAATTGGGAAGGTGTGAATTTAGAGGAAGTGAACCCGCATTTACGTGGAGGGAGAGTGGAAAACCATTTAGGAAAAACCACCCCTAGTTCACCCGACCAAGATTCTAACCTCAATCTTCCCGTCCGCGGCGTTCGAGCTCAACACGACTCGCGCGTTAGCCAACTACGCCACCGAGGCGGGTTATACAAAATTGATCGCTCAGTAAATTCATAAATGTCAGAATTTAAGAAATATAATATATACGTAAGTGAAATTTTGTAATTAGTGAGCTTTGTCAAAGTATCTGAACTACATCTTCCCTTAGCCATTAACTGGAGGAGGGTAGGGTGTGCCGACACTACGTCATTAGACGCCCAGTGTTTGTATGCTTAACCCTAAAATTAAAAGTAGTTTAATAAAGGGTGAAAAGAGACAAAATCTATTTTTTCAAAATCGTCTCTAACGATTTTGATTAAAATTAGTATCCAGGCGTTGATTAAGATTATAAATAAAATGGCTAGTTTCTTTTTCCCATGATAATGATTTTAGGGTACTTTACAGAAGCGTAGATTTCCGTGTCTCCGTAGCTATTTGAGAAACTAAATAACTTATCATCGAAAAATTGTAGTACTATTAAAAATTAAAGACTTTCATATGAAATATATTTTTATAAAACCAACAGTTTCTGAGATATTGGCAAATATATATATATATATACAATTTTGTGAGCTTTAGTTGTAAAGAGATAATACTTGAGTTTTAACGCAATAATTTTCTAATACCATAGTGTAAGTAGATACGTCTCTCAAAAAGTTGATGTTCTTTTTCCTTTAAACTCTTAAGGGAAATGTTTGTACAGCAATGATCTATCTATATCATTTTAGATTCAACAATCAATATTTACCTTTTGTATTGGTATAAATTTATAAATGAGGAATTTAATAGCAGAGCGATAACCATAAGATGTGCAACCTCTAATAAAATGTCGAAAATTTTAACCGGAAGTCGAAATTTTAATATGAAGTGTTGACCCTAGTGAACCCAAAATCGATCTTTTTTCTGTACAACTATACAAAAGAGAACCTTAATAATTCTTAAATAATAAAGGTTAAAAATTTAAAACCGAGAGTAAAAAATGTTTAACGTAAGTATAACGCAATTTTCACTCGGGTTTGCTAGTGTATATTATTTTGTTTCACAAATATTACGAGTTTAGAGTAAGTATCTCAATTTTTTAAACACTGGAGGGAGAAAGTCCGTGCAGAGTTCTGTACCATTTATTTTTAAATATTGTGAAACAATTTCACTGGTCTCTTAAAGTATAGTACAGAAAATCATACCACGGTGCGACCACGACGTCTGATTCAAACTGTAGTTAGGTGATAGCGGGGAGTGTGATATGGGCTTTTTAGACGTCTGTTTAGAGCTGTATTACCTACCTAAGCTAAGTGCTATCTGGGGAGTGAGACGGACTCTTAAAAC
Source organism: Timema bartmani (assembly GCA_902151455.1). NCBI lineage: Eukaryota > Metazoa > Arthropoda > Insecta > Phasmatodea > Timematidae > Timema > Timema bartmani. Next base: position 8,772 of record CABFWB010009435.1, read on the forward strand.
TACTGGTTTGAGTTGTATTACCTACCTAAGTTAAGTGCTATCTGGGGAGTGAGATGGGCTCTTAAAACTACTGGTTTGAGTTGTATTACCTTACTAAGCTAAGTGCTATCTGAGGAGTGAGATGGGCTCGTAAAACTACTGGTTTGAGTTGTATTACCTACCTAAGCTAAGTGCTATCTGGGGAGTGAGACGAGTTCTTACGACGTCTTGTTCAAGCTATATTACCTACCTATATTACCTACCTAAGTTATGTTTTATCCAGGGAGTGAGACGGGCTCTTAAGAAGTCTGGTTAAATTTTTATTACCTACCTAAGTTAGGTGCTATCCGGGGGGTGAGAGGGACTCTTAATTAACAACACAATAAATTGTTTCCCCCTTTGGCTACTAGAAAAAAACGCTGTATTCGTTTTAACAATGTTTTCATAAATTGATAACTTTCCCCAATAGATTCACATTCACAAGTGGTTTAGTTAGTTATTTGTGTAAAATCTCAATTTATCACCCAAATACGATATATTTCCAGAAGAAGACATCAGTATCGTCTGGTTATATTTTCCAGTGACGGAAGAATGCCAGGAATAGAATTCCGGTCAGGAATAATGAGTTTTTTAGATGATTTCCCAAGCTCCCTCAACACAGATGCTGGTACATTTACTCTAATTTTTAACTTACTCGTCCCTTTCCTATTTATTTAAATACGTGGATAACTTTGGTAGTAACATAAAGTGTACAGAAATATTAATAATAATAGTAATAATGATGGTAATAATAATAATCCCTACGATTAACGGGGAAAACCATGACCTACTGATAGGTTGGAGTATCAGACACAAATAAATTTATACTTTTGTTTCGTCCTAAAATTCTATGAGGATAAATAAAGAGAGAAGATAAAAATGTTTTATCATATAGAATGAACAGTTGAAAGCAAGCTGGCGGGCTTGTCTCTGACACGAGAGGCAGGTGTTTGAACTCCGACTAGGTGTACGAGAGATCTCTCTATTGTTTAAACACCGTGTTTTGCAGTAATCACCCAAGGCGGCTCTCTTTGAACTTCATGAGTTGCAGCCATTAAAGGCCTAGAGCATACAAATAAAATTAAAATTTTGTTTAAAATAAAACAACTTACATTAAGTAATAAAACTACGTATGTGTGTTTAATTTAAAATAAGGTTTCAACGCCTCTTGATACGTCAAAACATGCCACGGTCTTTTGAAAATATGTAAGCTGGCACCAGTGATCGTGAGGACTAGAGCTCTGGCTCATTTAGCCTGTTTTTTTTTATGAAAGTAAGATTGGGGCTCGAATATAAGTCTTATTTACTAAAGAGGATGTTTCATGAAATGTTTATCATTCCCCCTTAAGCTAAATTGGGTCCATTTCTTATAAAGTATACATTTTTTATCCTTATTCAACCAATGTAGTTAAAAGCGTATACGATTATTCCACTCCGGTGGCCACATTGTCCAAGGCGTCACTCTCACAATATACTAGACTGCTGATTACGGATAGATCAAGGTTTTAATCCCAGTTGGGTGTATTGAGAGTGTTTTCTCATGTAAATGCGGGTACATATCTCCCAAGTTCCACATTGTGTATTCCTCTCACAATAGTGTGAGTGCTTATATTACGAACAGGAGCTGTGGAGAGACAAAAATGGCCGTCATCTAAAAGTGACCAGTAACTTTATTTTCCTCACCAATAATGCGAAGTATCCCCTGATCGTGTTTCTGGTCACGGCGTATCTGTCGCGAGTGTGCTGGGATCATATCGGCTCTGATAGTGTTATAACCGGGGAATATTAAACGAGCCGATACGAAGCCTGAATGGTGATGTGTCCTTGGTGGGGCTGCTTAAAGCACAACGCTTGGTACTCCGGCTTGCTTCGATGCTGCCGGGGCCTCGGTAATATAGGGCTAGATGGTCCTGGGCCGATTCTGGGGGGGGGAGGGGACATGGAGGGCATCAAACAATGTGAGCTTTGCTGAGAATCATGACACCAGGGGTCAGCTCAACATATTTCATTTGTGGTCATAAAGTTAATAAATCATTTAATTAAATAATTACCCACTTCATAGCCGTGTAGTCTGACGCGCAACTCTCTCAGTATACTAGACTCCCGATGATGGAGAGATCGAGTCTCGAATCTTGGTTGGGTGTACTGAGGGTAGTTTTTCCAAAATGGTTTTCCACTCTCCCTCTACGCAAATGCGGGTACACTTCTTCTAAATATAACCTCCCTAGTCCCTAAAATCACTAGCGTAATTAATACATAAGCGTATAGCCTGAACGGGTAGTAAAACGTGGTGCTAAACATAATTAAATAGCTCATCTTTCAGAAAATGAATGTTGAATAGATAAAATTATTATTATTATTATTAACTTATGGGTTATTAAAAGGCAAGCCAGTCTTTAAATAACCATGTACTGTTTCCTCCTACCCCTCCGACCACACACACAATAATGTATTTAGGATATGTTTATTGGCTTAAAGGGGGTTCGGTAGATTGCTTTTTCTCCACGTTAAATTTAACATATTTGAGACCCGTTTTCTCTGGATCCACTGAAGATTTTTGGCTGAAATTTTTGTATGTGGCTACTTTATACTTTATTATTATTTGAACACGAGTTTTTTTTTAAATAATTTTTAATTTTGGTTTTAGAATTTTTTTGTTGTGTTCTAATTTTTCTACGAAAAAAATTAACAATAGATTAAAAGAAATAACTGTCCAATTAAAAAATTTCGTGTAAAAATCTTCATCAACATTACACAAATTAGTGGTAAAAATTTTAAGTGATTAACTTTATTAGGTTCTGAAATAGTGGGGCATTTGTTAGAAAAAAATTAACTTTCGAGAAAAAGCATTTTAAACTTTATTTTAACAATGCCTACCAAATTAACATATATTTAATGGATTCCAGCACCATAAGATGATTTGTTTGTGTCCTCATCTTCATTATAAAGTTCTTCAAGCTTCCTCTTAGCACTTTCACGGCGTTGTTTGGCTTTTTTTTTTAAATTTGAGACAGCATTTGCTCACCTCTTTACACATGCGTTTTGTCGAATAAAGTCATAGCCGATGCAGTGTTTTGCCTTACAGGAATCCCTAGCTTTTTTTTAAACATGACGACATCGTGTGATATTCCCTTTATTAAAGGATAATATGGCATCATAAACCCCAAATTGCATGGTTTTAAGCCCAACAAAAACAGTTTTGGGTAACTGAGACCAAATGACCCGGTTCACGGACTCATTTGGGTTCTGGCTTTTGCCCTGTAGCTACTTTGATAAAAGTGTAGGATTTGCCAGATCTTTGAAAATTGGTTTTGTTTCTCTCATAATTGCCTCTGGAATATGCGAGTGTTAATCGTGGTTGTATGGTTCCTTTTTAGATAATGTTTTTTGGTAATTATACCAGCTCTCTTCGCCCTTTTCACAAAACCCATGTCGAGGATTTCTATTGGTTGATAGCAAGTGAACATATTCAGCCCAAACAGCTTTCTTCATGTTCTCAAGATTTCCAGGGTTTAGTCTGCTAAGCCATAATATTTCTGAATAGCCAAAATCCTATCATCCGTGAGGCGATTTCTTCCACCAATTGTCTTTCCATCAGCAATAACTTTCTTCCTTGTATTTAATTTTAGTTTGCGAAGACGAGTTCCCATAAGCTCTTGCACGCGGTCTACACATTCCATTTTATCGATTGTAAAATCGTCTCCATATGGCCTATCTTCTACCACTCTACCGAAGGCACTGGAATCCCCATCCCCCACGTAATATTTATACTTTACATTATACAAAGGCTCAGATCTTATAAAAATTTATTTAGCTCCCTATACTTCCATTGCTCCACTGGTCCCCCTAAAATTGGTTGTACAACTGTCTCCATGAACACCCTTGAGCTTTTATTTAGATGTACAGTACTTACTAAGTATCGACACATCCAGAACACAACCAGAATCCACGCCAGTCACTGTCTCTACGCCATTATTTGATATATGGCCTCTTTTCTACCAGGTTCCATCCAATGCAATATTCAGCTCTTGATTATCATCGTTTGCCTTTACTGCCTCTTCAACGGCGTCCTTCATAGATTCAGAACAAATAGATTCTGCTGCCGAACCTAGAATGTCATAATATGGGGAAATTTTTGTTGAAGGTTTATGGATATATACAACGTGTTTCTAAAACATTGCATCAAACTTTGGCAGGATACTCCTTGGGTGAAATTAGAATAATTCTCA
>CABFWB010009437.1:0-13006 GCA_902151455.1 Timema bartmani
CTAACCAGTCCACCTCATTACACCCTATCTCTATCTTGAGCTAGTTCTATCCAGTCCACCTCATTACACCCTATCCCTATATAGAGCTAGTTCTAACCAGTCCACCTCATTACACCCGATCTCTTTCAGGTCCATTCTAATGTTATCCTCCCATCTGCCTCTAGGTCTTCCCAATTGTCTCTTCCCATTGGGCTTACCAGTCAGTACCATGAACAAGGTTCTAGAATCTCCCATTCGCGCTGCATGTCTTGCCCACCGTAATCTACGAGACTTGATTATCCTAACAATGTCTTCTGATGAGTACAGGATATGTAACTCATCATTATCTAACCTTATCCACCCCCCCAGTAGCGTCAATCCTCTTTGGACCGAATATCTTCCTAAGCACCTTGTTTACGAACATCCTAAATCTTTTTTTCAGTCAAGTAAGTTCAGAGACCGCGTTTCACACCCATAGAGAACAAATGGCAAAATTATTCTAGTTCACGTTAATTAGACTGAGCTATCAAATAAATGCACCTTGATCATAATACCTGCTTCGGTGGTCGCACGGTCTGAATCGTCACTCCCGCGACATATTGGATGGGGAGATCGGGGTTAGGAACCGGGTCGGAAGGTTTTACACTCTCCCTCCACGCAAATGTGGGTACACTTTCTCTAAATTATATTCAACCTCTCTCATCCCAAACACAGCGTAATTAGTCACACGTGCGTGTAACTCAAAAGGGTGCTATTTAAAACTACTGTGTAACTACCGTAACTTAAGGTTCGTTTCGAACTTTACAATGTCGTGTGTCCACAAATTAATATCCACGCAATTTACTTACACCCGCTATCACCTTATCAGAAACTGAAGTGTAAAAACAGGAGATGGAAAGGGTAAAGATTGATTGGATCTTGTAAAAATAAATCCCACCTAAAGGTACATCCAAACGTCCCTATAAATTCTGAACGCAGAAGAAGAAGAAGAAGACATCATTTGAAGTTTGGTCTTTTAAAAGGGGTATTTTAGAGTTTAGCTTGATCATTCGGGTGTAGGGAGGGGGGTGGAGATGGAGCATACTATACTCACGGACAAACTCACAACTAAACACAAGCAATATGTTTGACAACAGTCCCGGTTCGATCCCTGCTCACATTTCACTAGCATAAGTATATTTTTATTTGTAGTTTAGTCAACCAATGATTCAAATATAGACAATATTGACGATTTATTTTACGAGTAAACCCTTAAAAATAAGTGTCTTAAAGACCTTAAGCGACAAGAGAAAAGCTTTTAAAAATATAAAACAATAAGATTGTGTTTTTTTTATCACAGCGTCTTACTACCCGTTCTGGTTATGCGCATACGAACTAATTAGGCTACGCTAATGTGCAAGGAATGAAAAGGGTTGAATTTAAAGGGAGTGTACCCTTATTTGCATATAGAGAGAGTGGAAAATCATTGAGGAAAAAACCACTCTTAGTACACCCGACCGGAATTTAAACCCAAACCTCCAACTCATCAGCATTCCTGTCTTTGTGAGACTCATGTTAGTAGAATTAATACACGTGCGTGATCAATGTCTGTTTCAAATTTAATGATTTTAATCGACAATTTAAATCTAACTTTACAAGTCTAGTCTAGTCTAGTAGGAAAGCTCACAGCTAGTTCTGAAATATCTTAATATTTTCTGCTGAGTAATTTGTACAAAGTCACGGGATTTGTTGGAGGAAGGTTAAATATAGAGCGCTTTTTCATCAGGCCTGGTCTCATAGCTCCGCCAATATGATTGAAAAGTAGTTTTAAATTATATATTGACACATTTTCACACAATTTTTTCCATAAGTAAAAACTCAAAATATAGGGTTGTGAAGGAAAAAAAACCTCTTATAATCTTTCGACTGTATTTTGGCATGAGACATATTTTTAAATAACGTCTCGTAGAATTTAATATTGCGTTAGAGCTAAACGTCTGGGCAATAATTTCTCGCTTACCGTGACGGACCCCTTAAAAGTTAGATTCACACTGAAAGGGCTGTGCGCCCACCGTGCTGTCGAAGCAACCCAAGACGACACAGTCGGCGCACAGCCCTTTCAGTGTGAATCTAACTTAAGGTGGTCCAAAACTCAGGGTTGGCCGAGAGTATAGAACTAAACGTTCATATAGTAGGAAGAGTTGTGGGTGTCATGAACGCGATGAACGCCCTGTTTCCGTTCCAGACTGCTGATAAAATGTCTGGAATCAGTGCATTGTTCGTGAGGGTCGGGAAACTGCTCTTTCAAGTTGTGGGACTCCGGAGCGAGTTATTGGACTTACTCTTGGAAGCGCTAGCGTCGTTTTCTTTCCATTCACTGTCTCTTTCTCTCTCTCTCTCACACACATGGACTAACTACTCTACAGCTCATCTCTTGAGATGGACCATGTTTACTGTGGAAGTTCCAACAAAATTAGTACGAAACATCGTCACAAACGGAATGACAAGTTGAAGTATATTAATAAAACGGAATAAAGTTTCGTAATCTCCGTCTCTTTGTCCAAGTCATAGATAGCGCAGTTGGAGATAATATCCACTACGTAGCCTTGTTTCAAGATATCGGACCATCTATGGTAAGAGATGGAGATGAAGGCAAATTCTTTCAGCACCGAGCTTTACTACACGTTATATGCTTATGCACTAAATACGCTATATGTTTTAGGTATTAGGAAGGTTATATTTATATGAAGTGTACCCGTATTTGCGTGTAGGATGATTGAAATACTATTTTGGAAAAACCACCCTCAGTATACCAGATCGGGATTCGAACCTCGATCTTCCAGTCATTGGTAGTTTAGTCTATTGCGACTATCGAGAGTAGCGCGTTAGACCATGCGGACACCGAAAAGGGCTGTATTTTATTTGATCTGATACTTTTTCGAACATCTTAGCTATTATTTTCATTAGATTCTGCTTTTATTTTGGGCGTCAATTTTTTTTTTTAGAAATTTCCCTCGCATATATTACTATCCTCAGCTCTTTATAAATGTCAAACCAAGTCAAAGTCTATTTTTTAGTCTTTAATTATTTTTTATTATTATTTGATTTACTATATTTAAAAGTAAACTTGTTATTTAAAAAATAATCTGAACTGGTTCGAGTTAAAAACCGTTTCTGTATCGCTGATATTGTAAAATGTTTGAAATATAGTCCTTGTTTCTTTTTTTTTTATCGCGCCCTAAAATAATGCCGGGAGCTTGTTTATAGTTTGTTATGTAGAACCATAAAAAAAAACAAGTTATCGTAAAGGTCGGCTTCATAAAATAAATCAATTTTTTTTTATAGATTTTAANCATTATTATATGGGCTCAGTTTATTTTAAAATAAATAACTTTTTTCTTAATCCGTTTATCGTATTGATCATTAATAGTTTTATTGGTTGGTTCTTTTGTTCGATAAAAGTGTTTACACAACTAACGATGTTATTATTCTGCTACGAAGAGCCAGTGGGAAAATACTAACATATTTCTTTGAGGTCAACTTTGATAAAATGTTACTTATAGGTACTGATAATATCTATATAAAGTGACAGGCGCAAATAACATGACTTGACGTATGAACACGTGAATGGTAGATCTAGTAGCGTTTCAAGACACATGCTTCGGTGTCCGCGTGATCTAACGCGCTACTCTCGCAATAGACTGGTCCACCGGTGATGGGGAGATTGAGGTTCGAATCTCGATCAGGTGTACTGAGGAGGGTAATTTCCACCTCTTTCTCCATGCAAATGCGGGTACACTTCTTCTAAATATAAACTTCTTAATATCTAAAACGATTAGCGTAGTTTAGTATATATGCGTATAACCCGAACGGGTAGTAAGGTGCGGTGATAACAAAAAACTTTTCAAGATGTAAGATAAGGTTATTCCCATAAAAAAACTTCACTGTACATTTATTTTGTGTGTCCTATATGTGCTTTTAAAAACCTTTTTAGAAAAAAATATATTAAAAAAATGTTGTAAGCAAGCCAATATTTACACAAGTCTCCTATATTTATCTTCCAGCACTGTCAAAATTGACACCAACTGTCAAAAGGGGGGAACTTCAGAATAAATACCACTGGCGCAAAGATGCAGAGAGGACCTACTTTTCACATGGAGACAAACTTCTTTGGTTGACACCAACATTGTTAATATTCTAGTATATTTTTAGTATTATTTTTAAAGGGAACGATAATACCTATCAACAGCTTCAGATCCCGTGGCTTGACTTATGAACACGTGAAAGTATACTTAGAAACTTTTCAGCCATCAGAAAAGGTTCTTCAAATGGCTTACAACCCGCCACGGTGGCCGCATGGTCTAATGCTCCACTCACGGTTAGACTATAGGCCTACTGCCGATGACGGGGAGATCAAGGTTCGAATCTCGCTTGTACTGAGGTTTCCCCGCCCCCCAAAATGATTTTCTTCTCTCCATCCACGCAAATGCGGGTATATTTCCTAGATATATATACCCTCCTTAATCCCTAAAAGCATAAGAGTAACTAAGTACATAAGCGTATAACCCGAACGGGTAGTAAGACGCGGTGATAAAAAACAAACGGCCGTACAAAGTAGAGTTGTTTTATTTCGTCCGTGAAATAATGTTATTTTTGTTAGTTTTTGATATTTAACAGACCCCCTGCCCCCATGCTCCTGTATCTCATTTCTTTCTCAACTTTTACTCACGAACAACTTTTTGTCCCTTCCCCATTAATATCGACTCTCCTTCGTCTTCTCTCGCTGTTTTCCTATCTCCTGTGTCCGCCGAGTTTGATCATTCTGTTCCCCTGGATCAGAGAGGAGATATTACGGACATTTCTGTTCCGGACCCTCTATGACGTCATGCCATTAATTACGCGCCAAGAAGCGTAGACGTATCATTACCAGTGTTTTTAACGTGACAGTCATTTTAATTATTAGAGTGCCGACCAACGGATAAAAAGACTTAAAACAAAATAAAATAAAACTAATGGCTTGACGAAAGGAAAGTAATAATAATATTGATAATTTTAAAAACCCGCTTCGGTGGTTGAACGGTCCAAGGCCTTAACTCACGCAATAGATTGGACTGTCAATGAAAGAGAGATCGGGTTTGAATCTCGCTCGAGTGTAGTAATTTTTTTTCCTAAAGGGGTTTTCACTCTACCCCCTTGTAAATGACGCTACACTTCCTCTAAAGTAAACTTTCTTTTTCTTAACACATTAGTGTAATTTATATAGACGTGTATAACTGGAATGGGTTGTAAGACGCAGTGCTAATTAAAATGATGGTTTTTAAGTTTCGTTTTCACACGCTCATGGATTTAACAAATTTAAACACTCCTGAATATTAAATATATATTTAATAATTTTTTTAGCGCCGCGTCTTACTACCCGTTCGGGCTATACGCTTAATTACTAGTTACGCTAATAAATTAGGAATTGGGAAGGTAGAATTTAGAGGAAGTGAATTCGCATTTGCGTGGAGGGAGAGTAGAAAACCACTTAGGAAAAGTCACCCCCAGTTCACCCGACTGAGATTCGAACCTGGATCTCCCCGTCCTCGGCAGTCGATATTTAAAATCAATAATCCATATTATTAGTGTATTTTTTTTATCAACGCATCTCACTACTTGTTCGGACTACACGCTATGTATTAGGGATAATAAAGGGTCAAGTTTGGGGTGAGTTGAAACGCATTAGCGTGGAGGGAGACTGGAAAAAACAACCGGGAAAAAAACACTCTCAGTGACACCCGACCGGGATTCGAACCCATGATCTTCCCGTCATATTCCAGTACATTTCAAGAGTGACGCCTTGTATAGCTCGAAAGACAAAATGAGTGTTCGGTGACTGCATGGTCTAAGGCGCTACCATCGCAGTAAAGCAGACTGCCGATGACGAGGAGATCAAAGGTTCGAAACTCGTTTGGGTGTACTGAGGATGGTTTTACCACTCTTCTTTCACGCAAATTTGGGTACACTTCCTATAAATATAACCTTTCTAATCCATAAAACCATCAGCTTATAACCCGAAAGGGTAAAAAGATGCGGTGGTAAAAAAAGTGTTAATATAAAGGGTGGCAATAGAATAGGGTGAAAATTATCGATATCTTGGGTAGCTCAGGTGGTAGAACTGTTGGCGCTTAGATCCTGGAGACCATGGTTCCATTCCATGTAAGGTTGACTGTTTCCCTTAATCCTCGTAGGTCACTCCATCAGAATGTTATCTTAAATGACATGTTTGTTCCTATCGATACGTCTGGGAGAAACATGTAACTGATGAACCAAACAATTCTCGTGTTTTCTGGAGAAGCATGTAACTGATGAACCAAACAATTATCGTGTTTTCTGGAGAAACATGTAACTGATGAACCAAACAATTATCGTGTTTTCTGAAGAAATATGTAACTGATGAACCAAACAATTCTCGTGTTTTCTGGAGAAATATGTGACTGATGAACCAAACAATTCTCGTGTTTTCTGGAGAAATATGTAACTGATGAACCAAACAATTCTCGTGTTTTCTGGAGAAACATGGGACTGATGAACCAAACAACTATCGTGTTTTATGGAGAAACATGGGAGTGATGAACCAAACAACTATCGTGTTTTCTGGAGAAACATGGGACTGATGAACCAACCAATTCTCGCGTTTTATGGAGAAACATGGGACTGATGAACCAACCAATTCTCGCGTTTTATGGAGAAACATGTAACTGATGAACCAACCAATTCTCGTGTTTTATGGAGAAACATGTAACTAATGAACCAAATAATTCTCGTATTTTCGTATTTCTTTGAGAGTATTTTGAAGAAAGTGCCTAATTTTATCAAACCTGGGTCACATAGGACCGGTAAACAACTTGTGTTTATATAGCCCGATGCCTTAACTCGGTCGCTAGCGTGTCTACCTATTAAGCTATAGATTCCGGGTTTGATAACCGGTATGGTCAAAATAATTATTATCATTGAGGAAATGTGGGTTTGCTCTTTCATGAGTTATCGGCAGGAGGTCTGGGTGTTGTGTCAGTTCTAGATTCAAGTTTGTTTGTAAGTCGTGTTCTGACTGTTTATAAAGTGCACATTAAATAGCACAAATAATAATAATAATAATAATAATTTTCACTAACAGTTTCTGCTTGGTAAGCTAGAGGAGAACTAGTTAGCACTAATGACAGTAGTTCTGTTATCACTCGACTGTTATCGCTAGTTAAATTACACCCGTTAATCCCATATGTGTTTGTGTACTATTCCCTTGGGCATGTTAACATGCATGTAACTATCTTCTTTCTCCTTCTAACGTGCAAGCGCTCTTATAGTCCGATTTTCATAACAAAGGCCTTTTAGAAAATATTTATATATTAGCAGTGGGTCTTACTACTCGTTCGTGCTATGCGCTTATATATTAACTACGCTAATAGTTTTGAGGAATTCGGAAGGTTATATTTATAAGAAGTCTTCCCACATTTGCGTGGAGGGAGAGTGGGAAAAAACATTTTGGAAAACCACCTTCAGTACACTCGACTGAGATTCGAACCTTGATCTCCCCATCATCGGTGACGGTCTAGTCTACTGCTATAGTAGCGCCTTAGACCATGCGGCCACCGAAGTGGGTCATATTTTGTCGCCGTCATCAGTGATAGCATTTTACTATATTATTATTATTATTGTTATTTTATATATAGTGATAATATCTATCAAAAGTGACGGCTGTAGATCACATGACTTGACGTATGAACACGTGGAAGCAGATCTAGTCATTGTTCTAGTGGTCAGATAAGGTTCTTCCTATGAACATTGGACTATATGTGTGCTGTGAGCACAGATTGCTCATGAACATTACAAACAAAATGTTTCTCTAAACTATAATTAAAGCGTGTTAATTAGTTTTACCACTAGAATCTACGCTTAGCACCAAAATGTTGTATTATCTTTAGAATGCCTTCAGTTTACCCCTGAATGCAGGCTATGTGTAAAACAGCCAGATCTGTAACTTTACTGTATAAACTGTGTGGGATGAACACGTGTTGTGTGGAGGTACACTGTCCAGACCCTGGGGGAACGGTTCGATACCAACTTAGATCTAATCTCGGTGAAATATTTAAAACGTTGTAAAGTCGTTGTCAAGACGAGGATTGTTCTCATCTGTTGAATAGCTGTCTCTAGAAGAGGACAGAGAACCCCTCCGGAAGACGATAGCAGCGTAAGCCACAGCTGCACTGCGTCAAATACTCCCCGCAGGTCCGACAGAGATGGAAGATAGACGCTTACACTCAGCGCTTTTAACGGATACAGAAATACAACGCGCGGAAAAGGGGGGAGATTAAATAGAAATAAAGTGGAACGTGTAGTCATGAAGCTGTTTACGGCACTTCGGCTGTTGTCTTGCTTTTGTCGGGTACTGTACCTTGGACTAATGAGATTGGTTAGTTTCTCGTTCCCGCTGGGATTGTTTTTGTTGGCTGGTGTAATAATCTCAGCAGATTGTGAGGGTTTTGGAGTGGAAATATTTACCTTTCATAATTTCATAACAGGGGAATTATCCATATTTAATAACGAGTGTCCCCGACAAATACGATAAACTCTACATTCACACGACAAACATTTAAATAAGTGGTAGTTAATTATATAACACCCGCATAGGTGGCTACGTGGTCTAAAGCGTCACTCTCATGTTTGGACTGAAAGGCTTGATGATGGATAGATCTGGGCTCGAATCCAGTTTTGGTGTAATGGGAGTAGTCTTTAATTCAGAAATGGTTTTACACTCTCCTTCCACGCGAATGCGGTTACACTTCCTCTAAACTCTAGCTTGCTTATATCCACCCCATTAGTCTAAATATTCGTGTATTCTGGACGGGTAGTAAGACACAAATAAAATTTACCAAACGAAGGATGTCCTGGAATTTAATGACAGATTTTTCTCTTAATCTAAGAAGTTTGTCATCTAATACCGCCATGCTCACGACAGATATTTAACAAATGTTGATATCACCATGTGAAGATAATTAAACTAAACGTTGCTACTGGAACAATATTTGATTTATTTTGACCAAAAAATGTTTAAGAATCAAATAGCCAAAGGTAATATGTATGCTTTTAGTGAGGATTACTCCATCTGGATATCATATTCTGAAAATTGAAAAATGACACCTGACACGGAAATCGAACCCGGTAACTTTGGCTTAGTACGCCAATGCTGAGCTATCCAGGAATCGTCCCGTGTCCGGGTGTCATTTTTCAATTTTCAGAAGAAAAAAAATGTTTAGCTATAAAAAAAACCCGCTTCGGTGGCGTAGTTGGCTAACGCGCTAGTCGTGTTGAGCTAGACTACCGAGGACGGGGAGATCAAGGTTCAAATCTCGGTCGGGTGAACTGGGGGTGGTTTTTCCTCAATGATTTTCCACTCTCTCTCCACGCAAATGCGGGTTCACTTCCCCTACATTCAATATTCCCAATTCCTAACCAATTAGCGTAATTAGTACTTAAGCGTATAACCCGAACGGGTAGTAAGACGTGGTGCTAAATAATAATAATAATAATAATAAATAATAATAATAAAAACTGGAAAAAGAAACACTGTTCTTTTCTCGCGTCCCCTACATCCCCACCTAAATTTTCGTTCAGTGTTTCCGTTTACTCAGCCTAATGTTGTAGGAAAGGTAAAGGTAGGATTTAGACGAAATGTACCCGTATTCGCGTGAGTAAGATCTCAATCTCAATCTAAATCTCAATACACAACGGGCTAAGATTCGAACCCTGAACTCCCCGTCACCGACAAACCAGACAAGAAGAGTCTGACGGCTTTTCCCGCGTGACCACCGGTTTAGGTACCGAATCTACGGTAGGACTAGTGCTAAGCGACAGATAGGGAAAGTTATCATGTATTCATACGCCAAGCCTTGATCTGCAAGACCATGTAGGGAGTTGTTTTCACAACAAACAATTTGTTTTTAATTATCTTCCTTTTAATTGTCTTTACATCATTAAAACACGAAATTATAAAAATAAACGTTTGAATTTTTTTTTTTGTGGAAGCCGCGCCTGTGGTTGAATTAATTAAAAACGCTCATTAAACGAGATCTTCTAAAAGGCTGCGTTCTCTTCACAAATCATGATGGTGAACCAGCTGGAACAAGGGTGGTGTATGACGTCATACAAACCGTCCTAGGATGTGTTCTTACGCGATTTACAAACTAAAAGCGTTTTATTTCTAAACTAATATTTTGTACGGATCTATCTCTAAGTTATGAAAGCCATTTATTTGTTTATTTTGATGGCCAGTTATAATAAGATACAAGTGTGGATATAATACTCTCTAATTTATTATTTATTGCTCTATAATATCTCTTGTTGCTCCAACCACAAAACAAAAATTATAATTGATAATATAGTATTACTTAGAAAATAATAATTATTTAACAAAAGGTTGACATTAGTGACTTTCCGCCAATGTTTAGAGTCAAAAACCTTCCGCTAGCGGTCACTCACTAACTCTCCTATTGCAGATAGGGTATATATAAGGGTTCACCACAATATACCATGCATTTTTATAAAGTAGATTATATTACTAATTACGAAATACATTTTAAATCAATTATGGTTTTGATTCACACACTGAAAGCATTGGGGTGAGATAAAATATACATAAATAAAAATGTTAATATTATTAAGAAAGAAAATAATATAGACAAAAAACACTTTATTATATTGTTTTCACGATTATCACGCACGATAACTAATTACATTTCCCAAATTTCATGGGCACCGGAACGTTTTTTTGTCCGAGGGGGAAGGGGTGGGAACGACGCTATGTCCAGTTTAAGTTAGGTTGAGTAAAAAAAAACACATATTAGGGTAGGTGCACATAATTTGGAACAGCGCAGGAAAATATTAACTCTATTTTACCACCCTAAATTGCCCGGTGTAACCATGCAATACATTTCGTGGTTACCCCCGGTAGTGCTATTCTTTGCTTCAAACAGAGAGTCCGACCTAGTTTTTAGTAAATTTAAAAAATCTAATCAACAATTTAAAATTATTGCTTTTAGATGCACATGTTCGTGAACAGGGGCTATTAATTTTAAAATTCCAGCTTATAGGTGCACATGTTCGTGAACAGGGGCTACTAATTTTAAAATTCCAGCTTATAGGTGCACATGTTCGTGAACAGGGGCTACTAATTTTAAAATTCCAGCTTCTAGGTGCACATGTTCGTGAACAGGGGCTACTAATTTTAAAATTCCAGCTTCTAGGTGCACATGTTCGTGAATAGGGCCTACTAATTTTAAAATTCCAGCTTCTAGGATGCACATGTTCGTGAATGGGGGCTATTAATTTTTAAATTCCAGTCCAGTCCAATTGGAGAGTGATGTCATAGACCACGTGAACACTGGCGTAGGTTTAAGGTTTTTAATGCGCTTTTACCAACTGTGTTAAAAAATAAATTAATAACACACATCATCTGCTTCAGTGGCCGCATGGTCTAAGGCGTCACTCTTGTGTTAGATTAGACAGGGAAAACGGGGTTCAAATCCCGGTTGAGTTTACTGAGGGTGGTTTATCCAAAATATTTTTCCACGCAAATTCAGGTACACTTCCTCTAAACTCAAACCTTCCTCATCCTTAACTCATTAGCTTCATTAGTACATATGCGTACAACCTGAACACTGAACACGTAGTAAGACGCGGGATGAGGTGAGCAACAGTTGAAGCACGCTTGGCGCGCTGGCTGCCTACTTGGCGCGCTGGCTGCCTACCGTCTCGGGGGCGGCCGTGTCCGCAGTTTCGCGCTAACCGCCCCGCCGAGCGGTAGTACGACGCTGCCCGCCACGACGCTGTTCCCTGTCTGCTCCTATCGCGACCATATGTGACAGTTCCGCTCACCTGCTACGTCGCCCCCTTGGAATCTTGACACTTTGGTTCGACTCCAACTCGGCGTCGCTTTATAAATAATGTGAGTGATCCCCAGGTAGGGACGGCTGTGATATCGGGTCACTTTGGACGTTGATGGACCTGGTAATTACATATCCGTTATTTCTATCGAATAAAGCTCCAGGTAATAAAATCAATGTTGGTGCTGGAAGTGGGAGTCGAACTATTCCCTTTCAATCAAGTTTTGTCACAGTATTAACAGCTGTTATCCTGGGGGGTAGTGATAGCTTACGAGGACATATTCATGTTGCCTTGCATACTTGTGACGTCATAGCAAGTCGAGTTAAGATTCCCATGTTAATGTATTTAAGTTTTTTATTCGGTGCGTTTTGAAAGAAACAAAAAAACATAAACTCTTCAATATTAATTATTAAAATAGTTTTAAATGGTTACAGTTTTTTTTAATTTGAAGTAGTTTTTTTTTGCTAAAATATTTTTTCAAGTCGTCTACAAATCATGCTATTTGGTTTATTCACGAACAAGGACTGTAGAAATCTTCCTGACAGGATGCAGATTAATAAATGCCAGGGGTAGCATAGTGTCTATCTGGAATAGGTGACAAGAAAGAGTTGATTTTGAAATGCAAGTCAATGCTGTCAAAGTAGAGTGAGTGTTTATACTCGTCAGGGGAAGAGGGGAAGTGTTATCAGTATGTAAACAAAAGGTCTTACAGGGAGAACTGCTTATTTTCTTCCCTCTCTTTTTATTTCGTACATTGACGTCTAAGTGTGATATTGCTTAGACTGCTTAGGTGCGGCAAGTTAAGATGCAACCCGCTTCGCAACATAGCTTCAAATTCATCAAATAGATAATATCGTCGACAAAAACTTTTTAAAAGTGAATCTTTCTAATATAATGCTTTAGCCAAATAGAGGCGTGGTTAATAGTCTGGGGTATTTAACGTGTACTTTCTGAACTAACTGGTTTTATAAGTACACGACTTACAAACTATCTTAATTCTACGGACACAATAACCAGTCCCCAGATCGTCAGTTCCCCACTGAGAAATGGGTAACTCCAACTTTATTTGATACTAGCAATCTCGCATGGCGTTGCCCGTGACCCACTGTGGTATAAGAATTATACAAGC
>CABFWB010009438.1:0-13002 GCA_902151455.1 Timema bartmani
GGTCCTAATTGGTTTTCCACTCTCTCTCTCCAAGCAAATGCGGGTTCACTTTCTCTAAATTAAACCTTCCCAAATCCTAACCCATTCGCGTAATTAGTAATTAAGCGTACAACCCGAACGGGTAGTAAGACACGATGCTATATAATAATATTAATAATAATAATAATAATAATAATAATAATAAATATGTCAATTACAGAAAAATTTAATTAATTTCAAACAAAATTTTAAGTATTGGTAAATAAAATTTACAACACACAATTGCTCAGCTCAAGCGCGTGTGAAGGAATGTTAATTAGAAATAAACAATAATTTAAAGTTTCGGGTGTTTCGGCTCGAGGATCGACTCGCCAGTCTGGACGCAGCCTAAGGCTTGGTTCACACAAGTTGAGATGAGAATCTGTTTGAGTGTCGCAGCAATTCACACGAAAGCAGAACTGTATGTTGACCCATAATGCTTTGTAACACAAAGTAAAAACAACAGACTAATATTAATGTATGTCATTTTCTAATGAATAAACAGATTATTTGTATTATTGTCACGAACGGAGGTTTTCTAAACATTGTGTGGCCTAGTGAAACTAATCAACAACACACACACTTTTTATCAAACGAGCTATTTATAATCATCTCAAAACAGTATGTGCGGCTGTCTTCTTGTATCTCATATTGCCGGCTCATGCCTGTATTTACAAGGCTGGTTTTGAAATCTAATAATGGTTCTTCCCTGGCAATTTTACAGAGAAACGTCGGATAAAGCTGTTTCTACTTGTGCAGAGCGACCAACGCTGTTCGCGGCGATTTCTTGTGAATGAGTGGACCTGGGTGCTCTTGGGGTAAAGTGCTCCCCTCAGGACCCGATGTTCGTGGGTTCAAACCCAGCCGCGGTCAACGTGTTTTTTCTTGATCGATAAAAAATGTGTAGCACAACTTCCTTCGGAGGGGAAGTAAAGCCACCGGTCCTAAGTCGATTGTGGAAAGTGTGTGAAAATACCTTTCCCAGCAAAATTATTGATAGGCCTTTTCGCGCTTGCTCATAGAAATTCTGGTGTGCTGAAATAATCAGTCGGTTCAGAAAGTGCAAGTTAAATACTTCGAAAAAATGAAAAAATGAATAATTGTATGATTGGTTCAGACCTCGTCTCGTGATAACATTTTTATCTGCTCGTTTGTCGGTGAGCGTGTGAACGTAGTTATTAATATTTCTATTATTGGGTTGTGACGTCAGTAGGACAGAGGGCTTATAATATAGGGCAAAAACAGCCCCCAAAACACATTTTAGTTATTTACCACTCATTTTGTATTTTCCTCAACGCGTGTTTGTGCCAGTAAGGACTAAACACATTTGTTAATTACGTTCGTGGGATCGGGATCAGCAAGGTATTATTTTAACGGAAATGTAACCACATTTGCGTGGAGGAAGAGTGGGAAATAATTAATGGGAGAGAGAAAAATTAAATACAACTGCAGTTTAAATTTAATTTTTGAGAAGTACGTGATTCATGAAACAACTCAGAAGACATAGAAAATAAAAATCCAACAAAATCGTATTCAGTACCTAATTTTTTTTTTAAATCTGATGATCCAGAAATAAATGTGTTATTTTCACCGTTCATCTTCTAATGTGAAATAATCTACAATCCAATTTTCATACGGAGAACCTTATTTGATACAAAGACAAGTCACTTGATCTACTTTCATAGGAAAAACTTTATCTAGCAGCTAGAAAAGTTAGTAGATCTACTTTCATAGCAAGAACCTTATCTGACTGCTAGAACAGTTACTAGATCTACTTTCATAGCAAGAATCTTATCTGACAGCTAAAATAGTTACTAGATCTACTTTCATAGGAAGAACCTTATCTGACAGCTAGAACAGTTACTAGATCTACTTTTATAGAAGAACCTTATCTGACAGAAAAGTTACTATAGCTACTTTCATAGGAAGAACCTTATCTGACAGCCAGAACAGTTACTATATCCACTATAGGCCTATCCCGTACTCATATGTCAAGACATGTGACCTGTTATTTTGATAGATATTATCAATTCATATAAAATAACAATAATAATATAGTAAAATACAATCAATGTTGGCAGCAAACGTATATTTGTGTTTTCTATTAGTATCTTCCTTTGACTATACAGACACGGTTCAATGTAGAGTTGAGCAGTTCCTAGAAATGTGTTTATTTGTAACTTCTTGAGACGGGAGGGCGGGTTGGGACGACTGTTACCTGCGGTGGCTTGTAGCCAATTTCCAAAAAAGGAGATGGCTATTTTTTTTTTTGGGGGGGGGCCATTAAACTCCTCGTAAAGTAATTCAAAGGTTTTTTTAGTCAAAAACGTTGTTGACATTTTATTGTTATTAATTTTTTAAGATCCCAATATGACTAGCACATTGAGAAATAATATATTCATTTTATGATTTTAAGGATTCCCTCCCCGTGTTTCGGCCACAGTGAAAGACAAATTAACACATCGAGGGTTTTCAGAAAATACACATGAGTTGTCTAAATTACTGGTAAATTATTATTTACTATATTTTAATATATGTAATTTAAGCATGGAAAAAAAATCGTAAATATGTAGACATTTTAAGTATAGGTCCAAGGCGCAAAAAAAAATCTTGTGTCTCTATACTACAGTTAAAATCAATAATCATAAAAAAAAAGTATTTGAAAAAATAACTCACCCTAGAATGCTCCAAGGGAATAGGCAGATCATTTCTCCAGCGAGGAGTCAGTTGATTTTATACGAATATATGTGGAACTAGAGACGTAAACAAATAACTCTGCATTCCCTCTAAAATAATTATTTTAAAAAAATGACTCCAGGAGGGTTTAAAGCCCCGCAGCCGTGGGTTGAGACGACAACAGATACGCAGAACGCTAGACCAGCAGTAAATGTGCGCGCGCACCCGTGGGTCGGTGAAGTAGTAACTCCCTCTTCCCGACTCTGGAGGAGATGATACACTGACCTTGTTTCTTAACTCGTGCGTGTGTGTGAGAGAGAGAGAGAGATACCCACTCAACCGTGCGGGGAGGTGTGTTCGACTGGTTTGTGGGGAGATCGTGCGAGATGGAATGAATTCACTATTGTGATGCTGATGAACCGCTAAAGGTTGGGGAGAGGGTTGGGAGGGGGGTAGGGAGACTCGTCACGTGACCAGCCGGCCTCCTTTCTCCCGCCCACTCGATATATTTACAAGGAGACACATTCCTACCTAGTACATCCTTCTCACCTTTCGTTGATGGATGCAGAAATAGGAGAATTTGTACGTCTCACTTTGACCCGGAGGACCGGGGTTCAAACCAGACAGGAGATAGTTTATTGATAATTCACATTTCTTGACCTGTCATCCCTGGTAATTGACAGCCGGTACTGGAACAATTCAACCCTTTATCCTGTTAGCCTAGACTAGATAGTTTTTTATTTCAGTCCATCCCCTTCATATTGCTATCCTAGATTATATATTTCTTAGTCTTTAATATCCGTTACTAACACACATTCATTTTTCTAGTCATACTTTCCTAGATTATATAGTTCCAAATCATTAATATACTAGCTACAGATCTGGTCCTCCTTGAACCAAATTTAATAAAGAATTAAATTTTCACTTTAAATATGAAAATTGATTCATTATACCAAAATGTAATGACTAAGGAGGAATGATGTAACTGGTGTTATTTATTATTTTAATATAAAAAAAATTACAACAATACACAAACACATTCTGAAAGATAAAAAGCAAATACATGTTCAATTGTTGAATAATAATGCTTATTAATATAATATATTTTTCACATTAATATGTTATTTAGCTCAGGAGAATGTTTCCTAAAATTACAAGCCTATTTACAAAAAATAAAATAAAAAATGCGTATGACCTGTAATAAATTAGTTAACACTGTTTCATAAAGTTGTACAAGAAAACTCTTGTAGTTATCATAAGTGAAATTTAACAACTTACAAGTTGTTTTACAAGTTTGTTTGTATGTTTCACTAAGCTACATAAGTTAGATAAAAGAGGATATTTTTATTCACACAAGTAAAATACTTTATTACACGTGCAAGCTATAATCGGTGTTTTCTACATAAATAATTCAGTATACAACAAACAGCTCTTGTCAACATTTTGAAGTATTTTAACTAACGGTTCCAAATTATATTTACAGACTCTGATGATAATTGTGTATACGAGGTGATTTTTGAGGCCTGTATACCAGTGGCGCACTCAGAAATATTATTAGGTAGATCCATTCAATAAAAATAGAAGCTATCATTCATTTTATTTTTCCGATTGGTAAGTTTTAATGAATAAATCTACAAATTTAGGCGTAATTACAAAATGTGTGATAAAGATTTGATCAAAATGTACACTATATAAGCTGCATCTTATAATCTGCATCAGGGTGTAACCTATCGAGGTAAGCCTGCCACTTTTCAGTGTAACAGAGAGTACATTAGTTTGGAGATAAAAAAGCACAAGTACACTACGATAATATTGAGTGATATGTTTTCACTCTGCCATGGATATTGTTACTATTGTAAATATTAATTTGCTACATCTCATGTTATTTTATACTTTTTCGTAAAATTAAGTTCAAATTATCTTAGTGCTGCCTAAAACCAATGATCAAGTGCATCTAAGGCAGCCCAAAAGAAACATCTTATTGTTACTTTAATTTTTGAAAAAAAAAAAAATCTTGTTATTTAATTGCAAACGCCGCCAAATAATGTTAATATATTTGTGTATTTTTAATTGCTGATAAAAGGTGGACTATATTAGTTGGGCTCATTTTTCCTTTTTGTAAATCAAATTTCTGATTTGTAAACATTTTCTACAGGTCAACCAACATTCCCAAGTCAAATATATTGCTTGAAACCTTTTCTATTTATGATTGTAAAATATTAATTTGTAGTTTGTAAATGGCTTACTCTATTTATATTATTAGAAATCTTGATATTGACTTTAAAATCGATTACGTTGTTTATTACTATTATTAATTCATTACTATTGTTGGTTACTACTATTTTAACTTCTTTGGAGGTTAGAGTTTTGACAGCGTATAAAGCTATAAATTATTTATATATTTGGATAATATCAGCTCTTTTGTTTTACCTACAGTCCCTTTGTTAAATAGTGGAATTAAAATATGTGCAAGGGAGGTAGATGCTACATTTGATTATCAGTTATGTGGAAATAGGATCCTCTATATACAACTATATACACTCACTATTGTTGATCTGAGTTGGCTCTTTAAGTCCAGGTGTACACACTTGCATGTTAGATACCAGTTGAAAGTGAGATACAAGTGAGATAAAAAAACTGTTTCACTAAGCAATTGAATTTTTTAATTTAGTATATCATATAATATGTAATATTATTATTATAGTCCATTTATAACGTTATAACGTAATTATCTTTTCATAAAGTCCCAAATTACTTTATTGAATATATATATATTAAATTATATATTTGAATCTACATTTTACTGATATCCATCATGGGATTGTCAATCCCTAAATCCTCACTGGAGCGGGTTGTTGATCTGGGCTTCACTGCCCCGGTGCTATTCCAAATACCATAGCTGAAGTAGACTACATAGCCTGCAAAACAAATAATATTCAATTTAACTGAAAACGGCGTCTGGAGTAGTTTACACTTGATAATGTATTACTTATTTACTTTACGTTATTTACTTTATGGCATTAGGAACTTGAAAGTTCATTGTCGAACTTACGAAAGTAAGCCACCTATTCCTATGTTGAGCTAGTTCTATCCATGCACCTCATTACATCCTATCCCCATCTTGAGCTATTTATATTCAGTCCACCTCATTACACCTTATTTCTACCTTGAGCTAGTTCTATCCAGTCCAACTCATTATACCCTATTTCTATCTTGAGATAGTTCTATCCAGTCCACCTCATTACACCCTATTTCTATCTTGAATTATTGCTATCCAGTCCAACTCATTACACCCTGTCCCATTTTGAGCTAGTTCTATCCAGTCCACCTCATTACACCCAATTTCTATCTAAAGATAGTTCCATCCAGTCCACCTCATTATACCCTATCCGTAACCTGAGCAAGTTCTATCCAGTCCACCTCATTATACCCTATCCGTAACCTGAGCAAGTTCTATCCAGTCCACCTCATTACACCCTATTTCTATCTTAAGATAGTTATATCCAGTCCACCTCAATACACTCTATCTCTATCTTGAGCTAGTTCTATCCAGTCCACCTCATTACACCCTATTTCTTTCAGGTTATCCTCCCATCTGTGTCTAGGTCTTCCCAATGGTCTCTTCTCATTGGGCTTACCAGTCAATACTCTGAACATGGTTCTAGATTCTCTCATTCATGTTTCATGTCCTGCCCACCATAATCTAAGAGACTGTATTATCCTATCATTGTCTGGTGATGAATACAGGGTAGTTAGCTCATCATTGTGTAAACTCCTTCACTCCCCAGTAGCCTCATCCCAATTCTCCCATTCGCGCTGTATGTCCTGCCCACCGTAATCTCCGAGACTTGATTCTTATAGCAATGTCTTGTGGTGAGTACAGGGTATTTAACTCATAATTACGTAACTTGCTCCAATCTCTAGTCACCACATCCTTTCTTGGACTAGATATCTTCCTAAGCACCTTGTTTTCGAACATCCTAAATCTGTTCTCGTCATGTAAGGTAAGAAACCACGTTTCACAACCATAGAGAGCCACCGGTAGTAGGTAGAAGGCGAGATGTCAACAACTTGTGTATCAAAAAACACCTGCGTATAAAAGCTGTGCAGCATTAAATCTTAGTTAAGCTTAGCCTTCATCTGTTTTGAACTTTTGCTTGGCTTAGGGAGAGTTCGGTATGAAACATCCAATGAGAACTGCTAATAATATGAAACATCCAGTGAGAACTGTTAATAATATGAGACATACAATAAGAACTGCTAATAATATGAAACATCCAATAAGAACTGCTAATAATATGAAACATACAATAAGAACTGCTAATAATATGAAACATCCAATGAGAACTGCTAATAATATGAAACATCCAATAAGAACTGCTAATAATATGAAACATACAATAAGAACTGCTAATAATATGAAACATCCAATGAGAACTGCTAATAATATGAAACATCCCACGAGAACTGCTAATAATAGGAAACATCCAGTGAGAACTGTTAATAATATGAAACATCCCACGAGAACTGCTAATAATAGGAAACATCCAGTGAAAACTGCTAATAATATGAAATAATTTTTAAAATACCAAGTTAAAAAAATGGCTATGAAATTTGAGCAATGCTTGTCTCCGATTGAAGGCCATCACTCAAATAAATAAATGAAATAAATATTTTATTTAATACTTATATTCTGATTTTGTTTAGTTTTTGCTATTTGCTTGAAAAGGAAGCCAAAATGAGATAGTCTCCGAAGGACATTTTAAGTTAGTTTTTAAATCCCCTATCACTTTTCAAAGTTTGGTTGTTTAGTTCTGGAACAGTGGTATACTTATATTAGTTTTGACAAACAAGGAGGATGAACTATTTTAAATAATATACTGTACGTTTTATTAAATATTAAAATATAACAGCTGTTCATAAATTATTCACCCTATCATAAACCTTAATACATTCGTTATTTTAGGAGCTAATTAATGAGTTAGTTAGTTTACTGAAACATTGATTTAATTTTGATAGTTCAAATGATTAAAACAAGTAAATTTTGTGCTATGTTATTAATTATTTATTAATTGGTCTTACTACCTGTTCAGATTATAAGCATGTGTACTAATTACGGTAGTTAATGAGTTTAGGGGTGAGAAAGGTTAAATTTAGAGAAAGTGAAGCTGCATTTGCGCAGAAGGAGAGTGTAAACCCCTTTTGTAAAAAAAACTCATTAAACCCATCTATTATTGGAATCCCAATCTCCCTGCCATCGGCAGTCTAGTCTGACACGAAAGTGACGCCTTAGACCTTGAGGCCACCGAAGCAGGTGATGAATCTTTCTAGCCTATATAATGGGGTGAATAATTTATGGACACCCTGTTATTTCCACGAAAAAGGATAACAGAAACTTTTATCAGAGTAAAACACACTTCACAGATTTTTTCCCTTCCAAAAGTAAAATACCCAAAGAATTGACTGCGATTCTCTTGTAGACCTGGCTCGAAGGTTGGATGATATCAGCCTGTCTGTACAGGTGTATTTGATTAGGCTACCCCATACACCCTTTCACTCTTCTATTAACCTCCTGAGGAGGGGAGGAAGGGGTGAAAACACCTCGTTTATGAGCGCTCAGGGAAATTCTGCAGGAGTGGCCCGTCCAAACCTTGTTACAGAAATCATAGGTTCAGGTGAAGAGGGACACAAGGCACAGTTAAATATGACCAGTTAGACCCGGAACTTTAAATTTACCCACAAGTGCTTTTAAATATCAGCTAGCCGTGTTCTAGATCGTTCTGGCTGCTTTGTGTGTGTGGTTGAGTGGTTAGGGAGGCCTATTTCTGCTATATTATTCCCTGAACTCCTTTTCTAAAACTGTACTATTTGTATACTCTTAAAACTAAACAACCAACAAACACTAGCAACTAAAATTGCAACGGGATGAATACACACACAAAAATATATATTTACAAATTAACTTAACCTAGAACAACAACACCTTTTGTTAAACACCACATGCACTGCATGGTTTGGAAACATCTTGGAATGATAACATATAAGTTTTGTGGGTAGATTTAAATACTGATTTAAATGTACTGGGTTCAATTTTTGGTCAGAGCCAGAAATAACGTTGATTGGCTTTCGCTGTTTGGTAAAGTAAGGCTCTGGGGTTAGGTCGTTGTGTTTGTATTAATGTTTGGCTACGACACACCGTCAATAGTCTGAACATATACATTACACTTGGCTATTAAATACAATTGGCTAGTAGGGCACAAACATTAATTAATTGGTTTTTTACTATAATGTCAAACATCATGATCATTAATGGCTTAATCTAGGCGGTAAAGATGAGGAAGGTTGTTTTATACATTTACGTGGAGAGGGGATGATAAAAACACAGCGATAACTCACACAAATAAAACTACCCCTAGTGCATTCAGACAAGACTCGAACTTTGACCTCTCCGTCAGAGGTAATCCAACCTAATGTGAGGCAGATGCCTTAGACCACGGTACTATCGGTGTGGACTATAAATTCTCGTGGTTATCTGAACGAACGAGACTTCTGTTCGACCTCTCCTAGCCACTGAGCCAATGCCCTCCTCGCCTCCCTAGGTACTTAGCCCCAGATACGCCACTGACCCGGATAAAAACCCTCGAGACGACGCAATAACAGGTCAGGTCAATAATCTCGTCACCATCAATAACAGACGGAGCACATCTGAGTGATATGACAGTCTTCAAGAACAGACGGTTTCTATGATGGGTAACTTCCGGCAACTCTTGGTGAGGTTATGTCTGTGTAACAAGAGGGAACTCTTGGTGAGGTTATCTCTGTGTAACAAGATGGAACATATAGTCAGTGACCTAAGTACCTTTACACTCCCAAACATAACTGTGGAGCCCCAACTAGGTTCGGTTTACGTGGTTTCTATAGTCCATTCGCCAGAGGATTGGTGGTAGCTGACAGCTGGTAGAAGCTCCCAGATCTACTCTTGTGTATCCATTCGCCAAACCATAAAATGATCTTCAAGACCATGTGTTGATTTGTTGTCAATTTAGAAAATCAAAACTTTCACAACAAACCATTTGTTTTTTATTATGTTTTTCTTCTAACCGTTTTTACATCTTCTGCAAACTGTCAGGTACCACCACTTCTGTGGCGAATGGACTATAACTATCTATGTTAACTGTGTTATAATTTAAAGATTTGAGAAATGTTCTTAATAATTTTTTTTATCAATTTAATTTTTGATAACTAATTTGATAAACAAGACAGCTTAATTAAAATTTCTACTTCTGCGTTCAATTTGTTGCATTGTTTTGTTTTGGTCGGAGTGCAAGGAGAAAATTCTCCCGGGAGCCTCTGAAGGGCAATGAAGTTTAAGATTTGATTTTGATCGTAAAGGTAAATGTCGGTTATATTTTTTGTTTTAAATTAGAGGTGGGAATATTTATATATACATATATATGTATATAATATTTAATATTCGAATAGCTAAATATTAAATAAAATATATATCCAAAGACCGACCGTTTAGATGGTCATGTCGGGAAGTTTTTCACAGTGTCTGCCTCTTAAATTAATATAATCATAGTTTGAAAGCTTAGCAAAGTCATTAGTTTGTGCCTACTAAACTAAGAGTCCTGGATTCAATTATCAACATAGCCAAACATTGAAATGAGGAGTTTTCTTCTCATAGTGATGAATCAACGTTCGAGGGGCTGGATGTTGTGTCAGTTGTAGGTTTATATTTGTTTATAAGTCGTGTGCTGATATAATCAGTCCGTTCAGAAGATTCACGCTAAGTACCTAAACAACTAAATTAAAAAAAAAATCTTACAGCTATTGGTGTTAAGCGTAATCACTTTTTTTAAAAACTCTATGCGTCAGACAAACTAAAGTAATTAGAAATTATTTATTCCATTCCCAGTCTTTATCATAACTCGCCTGTCAAATCCTCAAATAAATTAATTTTGCAGTTAATTTAACTTTCTTATTTGCGTGTTCAAGAAATTTAAATTAGTTTTTATTTTTAAAAAAAACGAGAAAATATAAACATAGAAATATGCCACAATATGACACCTTAAAAATCGAAGAAAATATAATTAGAAAATAAATTTCACCTTTTAAGTTTTCCAAGCACGAGCCATTGTATAGCTCACAATATTCCTCAGAGAATTGAACCATATTATATAGAGTTGTAAAGATATTTTTCCTCTCTTTTATTGAAACATTTTAAGTTCATGAACCCAAACAAATTTATGATGGTAAATTAGACGCCGAATGGATCGTGTGTGGGGATATGGTCTAGTCGATTCAAATTTGACTTGAAAAATTGATGTTCTGACGGTTGTTTACGGAGGAGTTCAAAGAATATATCGAGGAGGAAATGTTTGAGGAAACATTAGTGATCCAGGGGGTGCGTTATATTGACTAGTAAATAATATATTTCATGCATATTCTTTTCTGATAAATAAAATCAAGATTTTTTTTAAGAAATATTAGAGTACTACGCAATGTAATGAAACAGTTTTTGGTGTGATTTCCAGATTCCTCAACATCACTAGTAGGTGCTGGAGTAGGTTAAGCTAACCCCAAGAGCATTCATCTTATTGTGATCATGTGCTTCGCGTCTTACTACCCATCAATACTATCGGTATATTCACACTTATTGAATATAGATGACAAAATAAGAGTTTAGAGAAAATGTATTAGCATTTGCTTGGAGGAAGAGTGGGAAATCACTTAGGAAACAGCTCGGTACCTTCAACAGGGATCATAGCCCGGACGTCCCAGTCTCCAGAACATTAAACTTGACGAGACTGACGCCTTATTTGGCGTGATTACCGGTGTGTGTAATTCGTATGACATGGGATCATTACTGTCACTAGAAGGTGCAGAGGTAAGTTAGGCTGTCACGGATGAAATTAACGCTATCTAAAAGAGTGATTTCCAAACTACCACCAGTCGTGTACCCTCTATCAGGGTCATGAACTAACCAATGTACCCCTTACAGATCTTCATTCTGCTGTCTTGTAAAGTAAAAGTGGTGGTTACAAACCTAAACAAAACCCCCAATGGTAATTAAACAAAGCCGCGACACAGAGAAAGAAGGGCTGCTATAATCCCACGACATTTCGTCAAAATCTGTACTATTTTGTTACCATATATTTTCACCAAAATATTTTTTTTTTTGTATTACTAACACTCAGTGGTAAGTTACGAAAGCCCTGGAATCTTTCACATCCACCTAGGCGGGGTACAATACTCACAGTTTTCTCAACATTACTCTAATAAAACACTTAACCTCAACATTATTTGTGTGAATGTTTATATATTACGTTGAAACAAACTTTACATTTCCACAGACATTGAAAGTATCTTGTTTGGTAACTTTCTGTGAAAGTACGTTGAAATATACATTACAGTTGCTGTACTTTATTGCTAAGTAATATTTACTCTTTTTCCCAGACAATTGTAAAATAAAAAACAAGTACTTTTCCTCGCTTATTTCTTGAGTTTCGGATGGTTACAGTCGTTTGAACAGTTTTACTGACTACACAACTATTTTTGAATAAATAGATAGAAAAAGAACTTCCATGGATGTTTTATAATATTTATTTTTCAAGATGTAATAAAAAAAACTATTTGATATTTCCTCCCACGAATTCTATTAGCTTTGTTTGCGTCAAGCAAACTAGCTTATATTTGTTAAAAACAAAAGTAAAAGTCCTGGTATTCCGGTTGAAGATTTCAAATGGATTTTCTTTTATTATAAATTTTGTCAAAATTGTACTTTTAAAATTACCAGTCTTACATTTTAGAAGATATATTTGTAAAAAACAACTTTCTGTGAATGGAAACTGATGAACTGTGAGCTTAGCTGGTGCACAGAGTGCAGATAGACTCTTTTGGAAATCAATACTCTATACTTGTTTTTTAAGGGTGAAATAAACACCACAATAAAACATAATTTATATACTAGCTTGTGGGTGCAATTCCTCCTTTACCCTCCTCTCTGCAGCCACCAACTTTCCTCTGGTCTTTCTACAAATAAACAGAGGTAAATATCGACATTTATTACCAAACAAATAGTTTCAACAAACTTTCTCTGGCTTTTATAATAAGTTTTATTTTACTAACCACCTCGGTGATATTGTGGTTAGAGTTCCTGGCTACCTATCTAGAGTTCCTGGCTACCTATTTAGAGTTCCTGGCTACATACCTAGAGTTCCTGGATACATATCTAGAGTTCCTGGCTACATACCTAGAGTTCCTGGATACATATCTAGAGTTCCTGGCTACATACCTAGAGTTCCT
>CABFWB010009439.1:0-12999 GCA_902151455.1 Timema bartmani
CCCACCCACCCCACACTCACCATCCCCACATCATCACGATACCTCCCCTACCTTCTCCTCTCTGCCCTGAAAACCGTATACATGTTTAAGGCTCTATACCGATAACAACCCATCCCCCCATTATTACGTCACTTCCGCCCTGAAAACCGTAAATGATCCCTACTACCATCTTAGCCTGTAAATTAAATATGAGAAAATTATACATATGAATAAAATGATTTAAGAACTATAAACAAGCTGAGAGTAAAGTAATACTTTCAAAGTTATATAATTGTGGACCCAAATTTTACTCATTGTTATTGGGTCAATTCCTTTTAAATTTTAACTATTTTACTATACTATAAGACTCAATTTAAATTGTTTCATGTTATGTAAGTTATAGTCATTTTAAACCCCATAATATTTGATGTTGATAATAAATAAGATGACACTCCCACCAAATCAAAAGAAGACCTAATTTTCAATATGACAGCCATATTTAAAATGTGTCTTAAGTTAAAAAAATTAATTTTTAAAATTTTTATTTGTGTTATCATATATATATATACATATATATATATATAAATATATATATATATATATGTTTCAAATATTTACAGTCTAATTTATAATATTTTCTATTTAACTCCATTTATATAGTTAATTTTTTCTATATAAAAATATTGTATATTATTGTTGAAATTTGCGATGTAAGATGATATATATATATATATGTTGGTAGTTAGATTCCTTTATACATTAATTTAAATAATAAATTATTAATTTACCAATCATTATGATTAATTTAATACTTTTCTTAGTAGTAATTTAATAACATAGACCTTTGGGCATTTACAAACGTGGTTCCTTATCGTTTGTTAGCGGTGCTTGTGTATGTATTGATCATCAAAAATGTTTTGTTTATCATGTGATTAAGGGAAAGGGTCAGTTTAAAGTAAGTTTCAATTTGAATAGTTCGTCTATGTATCTTAATCAAGAAAATTTGTAGCTAATATGCCTACATTAGATGTATCCTTAATTGACAATATTGTTTAATGTGTTTGTAGGAACATTAGGTCCTGATCAAGTTCGAATAGACTCACAAGAAGAAGATCAGCCCTTCTACCTTGACTTAGGAGTCATCCTACCAATAATATTATCACTTACACTTTTAGCTGTCGTAATTGCAGGACTTTTTATATGTTTCCATAGACGTAAGTGGGCGTTGATTTTAATGTTTAGTCAGTCAAAAGCGAATGTATAGTTTAACATTACCCCAATATGTTATTATAATTTAGCCTATATCAATATTCAAAATAAATTATAGTAAAAATTTTAAACTATATGTTTATTATATTTTTTTACGCAGAAATCTCGCAAATTTGTGTCCAATTTACTAAACAGGTAGCCTATATTTTTTATGTAGTTTGTCATGTATAAATATAAAATATATATAAAACACATTTTGCTTAGTAACTTATAGTAATATTATTTCAACTACACATAATAACTAATTAATATATTTAATATTGGCTTATCTACCTTGAAAGGTGCAAGCTTATTTTACTTGATTCCACTCTGGCATAGCTTATATAAGGAGAGGTTCGTAGTGTAATCCGTCATGGTAAGACTGTAAGCTATTATTATATATGGATGATACATAGGCCAAATTAAATAAAAATTCTTTTTGTTTTTGAAAATGCTCGTCAAACAGTATTTAATCAAAAAAGCTTTTTAATTTTAAAAAAACTGTTAATTATATCATTCATTTACTATCTTTAAATTGAAAATTTTAGATATAAAATAATATTATATATTTGTTAGCAATATAATTTTATGGATGATCTTTGTGTGAGTTTTCTTTGATTTCTAAATCAGATTCTAGATGAAATATGTATAGTTTTCCATTATTTTTTTAAAAATTCACAAATTTGTTTCTAAATAAAATGGTGATGGTCTATTTTTATAAATGCCTATAGAAATAATTTTACTGTACTACAATATGTTTTAACCTTAAATAGTAGTATAAGTATATATATATATGTATAATTTTATATATATATATATAGAGAGAGAGAGAGAATGATATGGATGGATAGATAGATGGATAGATAGATAGGTAGATATATAGATAGATATAAAGCAATAAATAGATTTTATAAATATCAAAATCTATCATAACAGGGAATCGTCTAATTACTTTTGTCATCTTGGTATCCTTTGTTTACACTTTAAGTTAGCAAGCTTACTTTGCATTTTTTCACCACAGTAGCTTATAGCTTATAAGATAGGTTCATAATGTAATGCATCAACTTAAGACTGCTTGCTACCTTTTGGTGTAAGCGAAGGCTACATAGAGAAATATTCTTAAATTTTTCTGTAGGGTGTTTATTTAGAAAGAAAAGAAATAAAGTTAAAATTAAAAAAATATATAATAGGTATTGATTTTTAATAAAATTAAAATATTTAAAATATTTACATTTCCTATTTAGATGCAAAGAGTGTTAAGATATTTAAGTAAAAATTGGACGTGTTTTTAAAAATTCCCAAATACCGTTTAATTTTCTGAATTGGGTAAACATGTATACTAACGGAAACGGGTCAGTCATTATGTTGATTTTGCCATGGCCGTAAAATTTATAATTTGGTCAAATGTGGCCTTAACCCTTTTAAAGTGATGAATTAACGGCCTGGGCAGGCAGGGTGTTGTGTCTATTTAGACGAGGCCATAGTGGCGCATGAGTATGCAAAACCTTTCGGACGCAGTTTTTCTTTTGATTCGTATTCATGGCACCTTAAACCATGTAAAAACACAGGCTGCCACCAACTCCTGTGGTCGAGCTTCCTTTGGGCCTCCATTAAAGATGGCGGACGGGCTAAGTCCCATTTACGTCATTATTTCAGTAACCGCTCATCCGATTTCAATAATTATACATTTTACGAAGAAGATCATAAAATAGTCTGTAAAATTTTTTACTATATATTTTTGATATCTCCTCTTCTTATCCTATAAAAATTCAAAAATCATTATGCTTAATAAAAAAAACTAAATGTTTCATACTGCAAGTGGTCTTTTTATCACTTAAAGAAAAAGTTCCAAACTATTAAACTATTTCTAACACACATTATTCAGTCATTTAATAATTTTACATGGTGAAGATTTTTAAATAAACTTAATCTTGCCAGCAATTACTGTGGGCCAAAGCATTTCTCACTGGAGCATTTGATTATTATTTGAAATAATGAAAACAACTCTGTATAGTAATGAATGAGTACCTAAGGATTGTTCAATAAAGATGTAGAAGAATTAAATCCACACATTGTATTCATAAAAAAATATTATCATGATATCTGTCAATCAAGTATAACATAAACTGATACATTTTTACAGTCTTCGGCAATACAAACACATAGTGGGATTCAGTTCAGTTGTTTTTTTTGCAAGTGCAACTAAATGCTATACAATGTTTCCTGCAATTACATGGTAGAATATGGTAATCGGGCATTAATATTATCATTAATATTATATTCTTTGTATCAAAAATATTTTAAGATTAGTGGCTCGTAAAAAGGGCTGACATAATTAATCCTAATGTATGCTTGGGCAAATGCTCCAAATGCATCTTGATTTAAAGCATCTGATGTGCATGGAATTTTCTCTAATAATACCATAATGGCCAGAGAACATGAGATAGAGATATAGCATACATCATCTGGAGTGTATTCAGGTTTATTTATTTGTGTTAAATATAATTTGGAGTTTTAGCTACAATAGAATTGCTATTGTCTGTAGAGCTCTGTGATAGAGGCATCTCCACATATTGTATTTAAAGGGATGCTGTTTTTGTATGGTGAAACTCCCTTAGAGTTTGACAGAAAAGTGATGTAGGATGTAAATTGAAAAGACTTCAAATCATTTCATTCGTTATTGTTAGGAGATGTACAACCTGTTAGAGTAATTGCTTTCTTAATACAAAACTATTGCCGTTATCTGTGTTGTATTATTGCAACTCAAGGTTTCTTTCACAAAATCGTTGTTGTCAATAGCTCCATGTAAGAAGATAGTTGGATTCTTTTTAACACTGGCTGGAACTGGAATATTTTGAGATGGATTTTCCCAGATTACTTTATGCCAAATCTCTTCATCCATATTATGTAAGGCAGCATAATATGAAATGCAGTGACCTGATTTGAACAAAAATGTAATGATGCTTTGATCGAGTAAGATGATAAACAGACAATGTTAAGGCTACATTCTTGGGAATACGCATGACTCTAACAGAAAAATAAAAGTCAAGATAAATGTATTTAACTTGATGTAACTTTTTATCACCTAGTGTTTTCTCGTTGGCAAACAAATAGTTCATGAAGAAGGCCCACAATGGTGGAAGCTCAAAGCTGTTATTTTATTTTCTACCACAATTTCATCTTTAACACAACCTTCAGATCGTAATTTCTGTTGTTATATTTTTTCTATTAGCTGAATTGCAGTGTATTTCAAGTTACTATGGAAATTATTCACTTATCTAACTCTTACAGCCATTTGTTCCATTGGAATGTTAATCATCAAAACAACGGGTGATTTAGATCCATCCGATGGATGCAAAAATAATACCTTTTCACCAAAATTATCAATTAGAATATCACTTGTAATTCTATTTTCAATACAAATGCCATCTACACCATAAATGGCAACAATCGATTGGTCAAATAAGTTAGTTCAAAAGCCTTATTTTCGAATTAAATCCCTATTTGTGTTAATAACTGATTTAGTTAATATGTAGAAGTTCACGAGGAATTGTTTGCGAGAGCCGTCCACTCTTGTTTCCTGAATTCCTCCTAATGTAACTGTAATTTCCAAGGCATGGTTTATGGTATCTTATTTCATTGTGTGAACGAATAATCTGTTTCGCAAGTACATATTTTATAAATACGCCATCAGCTTTAGTTAGAGCTACTTGTAGCAATTTCTCGGCTTCTGGCCACTCAGATAAAATAAATAATTTATCATCTTGTTCATAGTTATTTTGAAAATAATACATATTCATTTTTTATCCATGCTTTGAACATTTGTCCGACCAGAATAACGACGATAACTTGAGGAAAGGTTCCATCTTCGTCACATTGTTCAGCACTATCTAACTGTTTTTGTAATGAAATTTTTCTTCCTAGGATATTTTCTCAGTTAACATGTAACTTGCAAGACTCAATTTGTGCCACGATAATGATTGGTTTTGCTGACTCGGTTGAAATATTAAAAAAAAAAATTTCGAAACATTTTAACGCCGTTCTGATGCATGCTGGTTAAATATGTTTCTGCTTTAGTCTTAAGTATTAGGTTTCCCCCTCATTACAAAAAATACTAACGTTAAAGTTATCTGGATGTTTCCTTTTCACTGGCACCACTGGAATAGACATTAAATATTAATAGTGGGCCTACCGTACGCACACACAGCAAGATAATAATTTACACATTTGGACATAACACTAATTTACATTAACGCTAAATGGTGACTGATGCACGCACATAGAGAGGCCCTACAACTCAGTCATGGAAAGGGGTGTGGTTTCACTTCTGTCACAATATCTCAGAATCATACAATTATTTTTGTTTACTTAGCTCATCTTAACTCGTTATATTTACTAGCGCAACTTAAACAAATGTTCGCGCAGATTGAGTAATTCCACTAGAAGTATAATACATTTATTTGTTTACCTAAAATTATCAATTTTCGCAATTTTACAGGATAACAAGAGGAGATATCCAAAAATGTATAATAACAAATTTTAAAGAACACTTTATTACCTTTTTGTTAAAATAGAATTATTGAAATCGGATGAGTGGTTACTGAAATAATGACGTCAATGGGACTTGCCCCATCTGCTATCTTTAATGGCAGCACAAGGGAAGCCTGACCACAAGAATTAGAGGCAACCTGTGTTTTTACATTTTTTAAGGTGCCATGAATATGAATCAAAAGAGAAACTGCGTCCAAAAGGTTTTCCATACTTATGCGCCACTACGGCCTGCTCTAATTCTAGATCTAAGTTAGTTTATAAATCGTGTGCTGATAAAATCAGTTGGCTTAGAATGTGCGCGTTAAATAGAGCAAGGAAAACAACAAACAACTTGGTTGATCTTTAACACATTGGTAAGTCAGCATACTGGGAAGTCCATACAGCTTGACTGCAAATCAAAATAACATAACATTTCATTTCTTAGTATTGATTGTTATATATGGTTTCCTAGCATTGTTATTGACATGATATTATTTTTAGGGTCTGGTCGTGAGCGTGCAGGAGGAGGAGTTCAAGGAGTATTAGATCATCAACAGGCCATGGTAGCCCTTGATAATAAACAAAACCTTGCCCAGAGGGAACAATACTATGCTGAAGTTCAAAAAGGAATTGGAACTCATTCTGTTGAGAGAATACCAGGTAGAATACAGAGCTGTCCTCACTTATAGTAACATGTTTCCTATTAATGTTAATATAAAACCAACATTTTTTCTTTTTTATGACATTTCTAGTAAGTTACAATTGATCAAGAAACTATAAATAATACTGTGACATACTCTATATCAGAGAATTTCTACCTCCTCGAATGTTTTGCTACGTATATATTGCAATACATTGCAACACTCACTACTTCCAGAATTCTTTATTTGCAAAGAAGAAATAGTAATGAAATAATTTGAAATACATTTCAACTCTTTAGCTAAAAGAATACTAACATTACTAGATTATTAATATAATAGCGTATTACATTGATTTTTCATTTATTATTAATGGGCTTAAGAGCTTGAATAAATGATGTTTTTACAAGATTAATATGAAAGATATACTGGAAGAAAAGGTTAAACCATGTGGGAAGTTTGTTAATTTAGAGAATAGTTACTTAGCAGAAGCTACAAAAAGCATTATATAAAGTGAGGTCATTTTAGCGGTAAAGTGCCCAAAATCTGCTATAAGCATGACAATATATATTGTGGCCTTAAAATTTTAAAAATGTTTGCTTGAGACTGAAAACTTAAGCGAGCCCATCAATTTAATCAATTCCAAGGCCAAATACAAATAGAAGGAAGAATAACTTACTGCAACTTTATCGTTTGAAGACCTAAAGAAAATTTTGTTTCCAGGATTTTCAGTGATGATATTTTTTGAAACGAAGAAATGTCTATAAAAAACTGTCAAATCTTTACATGGAAAATTGTGTGTAGTCATCAATCTACGAAGCTGAAGAAGTATGCTAATACGTGTAACTAATACAGTTATATATGCTAAACAAAGAATAATATAAGATTTCATTAATAGGAGCCAAGAAAAAAATGACAATAAAATTATAAATTTTATTGGGAAGCTTGTTTCACATTAAAAGAAATTAACACTACCTAATATTCAAAACTTTGTGTTATTAAATTTGAAACTTTCTGTTGGTATGAGCACAGGCATATTTGGATAACATGGCAAAATATAGCTATACATAGAGTAAATTTTAAATTTAAAATACAGAGGCTGTGGGAGAAAGTTTGGGCAGCTACCGAATCGCAGGCAGAACAAAATAAACATAATTGACAGCGAGCCTTGCTATAGTATTGGGGTCAATAAAGGGAGGGGTCATTAATCACATATTTCCTTCAGGGTTAATGGATGTACTTTAAAGTAAATTACTATTTAATTTTTGGTGTATTTTATCATAGTAAAACCATTGTTATTAAAACATTTTTTTAAAGAAAAATATCTTCAGAAATATTGGAAAGTAATTTAAATGATTAAGTAATATTTTATACGAAATTGGATATAAATATTATCTTAAGAAGTATAAATAAAGTTTATAAAGATAAATTTATAGCCTGTATGAATATATATGTATTTTGAGAAATATCAACATAAATATTATGTTTTCAATTATTCTGGTTTCATTATTACATCTTAATAAAATGCTATTTTTTCCCCCTGAATGAGTATAGAATACGCTGAGGATATCTCACCATATGCCACATTTCACGTCCAAAGTCAGCAAACGACTTCTTCACCAGCTCACATACAAACCTTTGTTTATCATGACCATAGACTTGCGGCCATGGAAACAATGCAGCTTAAAAGTGTAAGTTAAGGATACAATTATTTATCTACTGTAGATATGTATAAATATGTATGCACATGGGCTGATTATACTCCACCTTTTCCCGTGTTATGTGAAAACTAAATTGTATATAATCTAGAAATTAATCTATTTAACTATTTGGAGGCTTTGTATAAAAATGGCTGTTCTATGGAGTGTATGTAAGCCAGGCTTCCAAACAAATAAAATAAAATTACATAAAAGGGCTTAATTAAAGGCTTCCAACTAAAGCGCTAATTAATACAATTTGGATTATTAGAATAATAATAGTATAAATATTTGAGAAAATTAAGCTGCACCTAGGAATAGAATATTCAACCTCGACATAGAGCTAATTTCACTAAATCTTTCTGCACGAGTATGAGCAATGTTGATTATAATTATAAATTTTAATCGCATTGAAACTTTTTGCTTACACTATTAAGACATTTGAAAACCTTCCCATTAAATATTGAACAGCCAGTCAAAGAAAATAGGCTTTGTACATGGTTAATAAAACTACGTGGGAAAATTTGAAATATGATAGATATTCTGCAATAATCTATTTATTGTGTCACACATTAGCTAAGAAAATGTAGAGCTTGCAACTTTTAAATATAATGGGATTTGCATCACTTGACAAATTGCAAGTGGTAATTATTTTGAGAAGTTTTTTTAATATTATAGTTTGTCAAAGAATTCACACCTCTCGTGCTGTTTCCTATGAGTATATAATTTGAAGCCTTACTATTTGGTACCTACTGACAATATATTTTCAATTTAAACATCATATTTAAAAAATAAACTTCTTATTTTATTTCAGACAAATCCTAGAGATGACTACACCAAGCTAAGAGGGAATCAAAAAATTAAGTGTTTGCAATCTGAAAGTTCAGACTATTCCGTTTCCAGTGATCAACGATTGGAATCCAGACAAATGCCGTTATCCCTGTCTGGACCCATTCGAAGTGAACGTTTATCTGTTCATAGTAAGTAAAGGGGAATACACAATTAATATTTAATTAGCTTTATGAATAAACTTATTATTCGATGGTGTGATTTTAGGAATTCAAAGGTTTTCAGTAAGTTGGATCAGATACACTTGTGACATTCACCTATAAACCACAAACTTTGATTTTAAAAGTTGTAATGTTGGAAACTTATAGCTAATATGTTGCTTACCGAATCAGAAAACAGTATTTTCCTGTGTTATTATCGTTTAATAATTTAGAAGATTAAAATTCAGTCAGCCATTTGGTCATTCCATTTTAATATGGGAAAATGTAACAAGACTTCCAGCCTAATGATTACGGTGGATCCGGATGAATCC
Organism: Timema bartmani; assembly: GCA_902151455.1. NCBI lineage: Eukaryota > Metazoa > Arthropoda > Insecta > Phasmatodea > Timematidae > Timema > Timema bartmani. Next base: position 9,414 of record CABFWB010009439.1, read on the forward strand.
GATTATCACTCCCTTGAAATATTATAAATTAAGTTGAAAATATTGTGATTGATATTGTGTGGCGATATAGTGATTTGTATGTTTTTACACCCTAGGACTAAAAATATCTTGTCATTTGGAAAAATACTTGGGAAGAAATCGTTTATATAATTATAGGCATAATACTAGTTAGGCATAACACATGTAATATCTACTTGAAAGACCTCAAGTTAACATTAAGTTACAAAGTTTTGGTTTAGTCTAATCCTTCTACACTACTGCATTTAATCTATTAAAAATCACTAATATAATATATCTTTATTATATTTTTGGGTTCCTGGTTTTCCATTGGCTGAACATTTATAGTAGTAAGGTCATATAAAAGTATGATATAGGCCTAAATATAAAATCTGTCAAAGTAAACAGTTAACATAATTATATAGTTAAAAGTTTTTTAATTGTGTTTTAGACTTAATTATATCATCGGATCGAGTGTTCTAACATTTGTCATACTTGCTATGGATATTGAGCTATAACCTATTGATTTTGTCTTAAATATATTTTAGTTGGTAATTTAATAATTCACACAATTACCTTATGTGATTATTCATTTTATTTATTGTTTATATTATGCTTATTTCACTTAGTATACTTTTATGCTTGATGACTCAACTCCTCTCACTTAAGTATTTTTTTAGGTATAAAATTTTTAATATTTTTCATGAAATTTATATAACCTTAATTTTTAAGTGTTTTTTAAATGTATACTAATAAAAGTTTCGACTAGTGATGTAAAATAATTACCACCTTTCAAATAATATTAAGATACTGTATACACTTTTTCCCTTTTCATTTGTTTGTCTACGCATTTAATTTTCCCCCATTTGATATTGTTTATGTTCAATCATTGTTCATACGTGAGTTATTGTATTTAGTGATACATATTTTTATTAATTTAAATTGTATTGTGTTTGGTTGGGGATAAGCATTGACCTCGGTCCTTGTGAGAATAAGTCCCCATTTGGTCTTGCAAGAAGTGGGATTTATACAGCAATTTTTCTTTCTGGCCTCTAGAATATCTCCATGGTCTGATTCTGTGGGGATGAGGTAGGACCATTTCTGTTATGGCCTACATAATACGATATAAAAACCTTATATATATAAACCTTATAGTTATAAAAATGTTGATGACGTCCTCATTGTTCATTTTGATATGGTACTACGTCGCAAACTTTGTGTTAAAGAATGTCAATCTATAAATAGAGTGACCATAATAACTTATTAAGGTCAGGATAATTAATGATCCAATTAACAGAATGTCACTATCCATCACGTTTCTCTCTAATAAAAGACCTTACAATCTTCAAACATGCGTAAGAAAGGGATATGGTTACTATTTACAATTATTTTCTGAGTAAGTGTGCCATATATTACCAAGTTAATGTTAATACCAGAAGGGGAGGAACAATAAGATTAACCAATTCCAATAAAAATCAAAAGTTAAAAAGTGAAAATAAATTATTTTATAAAATCATAGAATATTAATATTCTTGTTTGAGGCCCCCCCACTTCCTATAGTGCGGAGGTTGGGACAATGTAGCAACCCTTCCCCCCCTCCCCAATACTTATTATGTATTTTATATTCAAAACACTTGTAGTAGAACCTGTCACCATCAGCTTGACAATTTTCATTGCGTAATAAAGACATAAATTATCAATTCATCTTATAAAATGATAGTCAAAGTTTGTCAGAATATGCCCCATCTTCCCTCTACATTCCCTAAGTGTTTATTTTGAAAGACTCAACAAAGCTTTACACTGATAGATAGGTGGCCTCTACTTTATTTCTACAACATTGAATAGATCACACGCTGAGACAATCTATCAGATCTAAGGGAATTCAGGCTTATTCTACGGAAGAAGAACTGTATTTGATGAAATTGGCAACACGGAGTGGATGACTTTCTCAGAATTAACGTGACTTTTTCCTTCCTATCAAGCAATTTTTAATGGAGAAAACATGTGAGGGCGAATATTATTTTAAGGATTAGACTTTTTTCAATTTTCATTCAAACATGTTTATATATACTAGGTATTCCATTTACATTAATTATATATCCAAAATGGTTAAAATAAGCCTTTTAAAATATTCAATTGTAAGTTAATTTTAAATAAAAAGAGTTAAAATAAAATCTATTTTATCCCCAATAAAAGTCTAAATTTATTAAAATTTCGTTTCCTTTGTTGATAACACTATTTCCAGGATATGATGAATTATTAAAAATAATATCTTACTCTTAAATCATGTATGTAACAGTGAAAAATCTTCCCAATGAGATGTGTTGATTTAGTATTACCAAATATCTTACTGTCTTTGATTCTTTGAAATAATCTTACCTATAAAATGACGTAAGTGACCTTAACCGGAGCTCTAATGGTGATAATACAAAAACATTGTTTTCTAATAATCTACTATCTAATCAAAGATTACTAATTAAAATGAAGATATATTTGAAGGTTGGAGACATGAAGAGTAGACTAAGTTAATTAACTATGAGTCCTTTAGAATAAGATGTGAATGTATAAATTTTATACATAATTTATTTTACCATTTTATTCTTTGATATCATTTAATTGCTTTATTATTACTGGTTCAAGTATTACTAGATTTTTGGTTTTGATTAATAAAGCGTTTGACGTTTTTTTGGATGTAGGGCATAAGTTAATGGGGTGTATTCTTGTTCAGCAGACATATTATATCCCAGTTCTGGTGGGGGTATCAGCGCATGCCCAGAATCAAGCACATCACCTGAACTATCTCCTCTTCCTGAAAGAAGAAATATACCTCGAAGACATAGACACAACGTCAGGTAAAAAGTAAGCCCCATCCTCCTATTTCACCCTATATAATATAAATTGTCATCATAGGCCTATGTTCAATCGAGATTAGTTTTATTTGTTGTATTATTATATGCCTATGTTTTAAGTAACTGTTATTAAAAATAAAACTTATGAGATGAATGGCATCCGACGCTAACTGATATTATATTTATCAATTAAAAATATGGTTGAACAGTACAATAGCTTAATTTATGTGTTCTATATTATGATTTACAATAAGTAACTTGAACATTTTTCGAAAACAATAGAGAAAGTTGTCTCCAAGATTTAACAAATATCAAGTAGGTCCATGATTGGGAGATAACTCCATTTAAATACAAAGTTATGATAGCCTACTCATTTAAATTAAATGTGTACCGGTATACAAAAGGAATTAGAAATAAACATTTGGAACACTCATCGAAAACAAATTCGATCTGGTTTGTCAAAAAAACTAATTTAGATACATGCTAGACACAAAAAGCCATGTTGTTTCTAATTAAGTTTGGTTGACTTAAATGTATGATGACATTACTTAATTAACATCTTAATATAGTTTATAAAAACGTCCGTGGAATGTGCAGAAGCCTTGGCAGAAATTGACATGTTTATTTTTTTATAATTTGAAATTCCAATAGCTACCTAAAACAGTTCCCTATTTTTAAAAAACAACATTTTCTACCCTCTCCCAACATATTAATATTTTAAGCTAACTTTTAAGAAATTT
>CABFWB010009440.1:0-12999 GCA_902151455.1 Timema bartmani
GTGCTGGCCTGTTATAGGTCTTACGACTGTTGGTCGGCACTATAATAAAGGAAATTGAAATTGAAATTGAAAATTGAAATCATTATTACTATTATCATTATCATTGTTATTATTATTATTATTATTATTATATTACGAATCAAAACTAATGTTTATTCTAATTTGTTCAAAACCTCCAGGCCCATATAACAAAATATCCTCCCCTTTTGTTTAGTTCTGTGTTTGTAATGCACTTAAAAAGACCCCTCGATATACTAATAATAATAATATTAGCACAACGTTGTTACTAACCGTTCGGGTTATACGCTTTACTATTTAATCAGATGGGTTAGGAATTGATAAGGTTTAATTTAGAGGAAGTGAACCCACATTTGTGTGGAGGGAGAGTGGAAAACGATTAAGAAAAAACCACCCTCAGTTCACCCGACCGAGATTCGAACCTCAATCTACCCGTCCTCGGCAGTCTGGCTCAACACGATACTAGCGCGCTAGCTAACTACGCCACCGAGGCGGGTCCCCCAATATAAAACAACACTTTGTTATTTCCAAGGGCAGTTCGTGGAAAACCTCTGAGTTTAATCGTGTAACCGGCCTTAGAGTTTGGGAGAAAGTTACAAAAACATCGACCACTTCATTTCGTAGTACACCGATACAAAAAATATATAGATATATATATAACAAAGGTCAGTAAAAAAAATAAGACACTGTAATTGAAATTTGAAAGCCTCGATTGGATAGTGGAAAAGTCAACACGGCTCCTGACAGAATAAGAAACGGGCAATTGTCGGACAATGGCTTCCCCAACAATGGCAGCACGCTCTTGTTACTTGGCCTGTGTTCGTGTCATCGTCTTGCATCCTCCATGGTTGTACAATCCTGCATATCACCTTGCCTCATACGTGGCTGTACAATCCTATCCATCACCTTGCCTCATACGTGGCTGTACAATCCTATCCGTCGCCTTGCATCCTCCATGGCTATACAATCCTAACCGTCACCTTGCATCCTCCATGGCTGTACAATCCTATCCATCACCTTGCCCCATACGTGGCTGTACAATCCTATCCGTCACCTTGCATCCTCCATGGCTGTACAATCCTAACCGTCACCTTGCATCCTCCATGGCTGTACGATCCTAACCGTCACCTTGCATCCTCCATTACTGTACAATCCTATCTGTCACCCTGCATCCTCCATGGCTGTATAATCCTATCCGTCACCTTGCATCCTCCATGGCTGTACAATCCTATCCGTCGCCTTGCATCCTCCATGGCTATACAATCCTAACCGTCACCTTGCATCCTCCATGGCTGTACAATCCTAACCGTCACCTTGCATCCTCCATTACTGTACAATTCTATCTGTCACCCTGCATCCTCCATGGCTGTATAATCCTATCCATCACCTTGCATCCTCCATGGCTGTACAATCCTATCCGCCAGCTTGCCTCCTACGTGGCTGTACAATCCTGTATTTCATATTTGCATCCTCCATGGCTGTACAATCCTATCTGTCACCTTGCATCATCCATGGTTGCACAATCTTGTATTTCATCCTTGCATCCTTCATAGCTGTATAATCCTATCTCAACTTAGGCAACAGGATGAGGTGGATGAATTTTAATTCTAGTATTGTCAGCGTAGCACATCCCTTTCGTGTTAAACTGGAGTGTCGGTGATCGGGAGGTCGATGTTTGAATCCCAATCAGGTTTACTCGGGGAGGTTTGTCTATAAGGCTCCCCACTCTTCCTTCACGCTAAAGCAGATACATTTTCTCTTAAATCAAACCACTAATAACAAATACGTTGGGTTTACTTTTTAGACTCTAATTAAGAATGATTTGACTGACTGACAAGTTATCTGTGTCGATAGCTCATCTTCTCAGCCAGGGTTCTGGCTCTATTCCCGGCCTGGTGGTTGTGTCTTTTCTAGAGTTATAATAATACTTATTATATTATTAATCTCGTGAAATATGAGACCTAGCTCAAACAAATAATAATTGTTGTGTTTATTTGAGCTATGTTAATAACAATGATTGGTAGTGAAGTTTGTCTCTCGTGTGGAAATGAACCAGCGAGCCTCCTGGCCAAGTCTAATATCACAAATTGGTTCTTCGTGACTTTTCCAATAGCAGATCTCCCTGTATTTGTTCTGAGTCACCGACATTTCCTTCTGATCTCATTTGTTCGTTGAATTGTTCTGTTGCCCGAACCCGTCATTACGAGGTACAGCAACGACAAGAGTACACGGTGAACTACCGGGCGGTTAGCAAGTTTGTAAGCCAGGGAACTAACGGCTGGTTAACAGGCTTGTAGTGCCAGGGAACTACCGGCTGGTCAGCAAGTTTGTAAGCCAGGGAACTACAGGCTGATCAGCAAGTTTGTAAGCCAGGGAACTACAAGCTGATCAGCAAGTTTGTAAGCCAGGGAACTACAGGCTGATCAGCAAGTTTGTAAGCCAGGGAACTACAGGCTGGTTACCAAGTTTGTAAGCCAGGGAACTACCGGCCGGTTAGCAGGTTTGTAGACCAGGGAACTACTGGCTGGTCAGTAAGTTTAAAAGCCAATGAACTACCGGGCGGTTAGCAAGTTTGTTGGCCAGGGAACTACCGTACGCTTAGCAAGTTTCTAAGCCAGGGAACTACCGGGTGGTTAACAGATTTGTAGACCAGGGAACTCCCGGCCGGTTAACAGGTTTGTAGACCAGGGAACTACTGGCTGGTCAGCAAGTTTGTAAGCCAATGAACTACCGGGCGGTTAGCAAGTTTGTAAGCCAGGGAACTACCAGCCGCTTAGCAGATTTATAGACCAGGGAACTACCGGCCGGTTAGCAGGTTTGTAAGCCAAGGAACTACCGGCTTGTCAGCAAGTTTGTAAGCCAGGAAAGTACCGGGCGGTCAGCAAGTTTGTAAGCCAGGGAACTACCGGCTGGTCAACAAGTTTGTAGACCAAGGAACTACCGGCCGATCAGCAAGTTTGTAGACCAGGGGACTAACAGTCGGTTAGCAAGTTTGAATACCAGAAAACTACTGGAAAGCTAGCAGGTTTGTAAACTAGGGAACTACCAGTCGGTTAGCAAGTTTGTGGATCAGGGAAATATCAGCTGGTTCGCAAGTTTGTAAACCAGGGGATTACCGGTTGGCTAGCAAGTTGATAAACCTGAGGACTATTAGCCAGCTAGCAACTTTGTAGACCAGGGAAGTACTGGCCAGCTAGCAAGTTTGTAGACTAGGGGACTAGTGGCCAGCTAACAAGTTTGTAGACCAGGGGACTAGTGGCCATCTAGCAAGTTTGTAAACCAGAGAACTACTGGCCAGCTAGCAATTTTGTAATCCAGGGAACTACCAGCCGGTTATAAGTTTGTAAGTCAGGGAACTACCGGCTGGTCAGCAAGTTTGTAGACTATAGGAGTACCAGTTGGTTAGCAAGTTTGTAGACTAGGGAACTACTGGGCAGATAGCAAGTTTTAAATCAGTGAACTAATGGCCAGATACCAATTTTGTAAACCGGGGAGCTACTGGCCAGCTAGAAAATTTGTAGACCAGGGAGTTAGCGGTGGTGATATTGGTTTTAACAAAACAGTTCGTACGTGTCCACTGAACCATCGCAAGCCGGCTATTTGTTATGACTAGAACTGTACATTGATCAGAGGCTAGAGGCGAGCAGCCACTTTTTATGACTAGCACTGTAATTTGATCAGAGGTTAGAGGCGAGCAGCCACTTGTTATGACTAGCACTGTACTTTGATCACAGGTTAGAGGCGAGCCCCTAGCAGACGGTAATGTGATCAAATTAGATGAATGTGTACCCGTGTTTGCAGTAATGTCCCGACAGCGATCTCTGGCTCTCACCTGCTATATCTGAGAGCGAGGGAGGACAGATTACCTCGTGAGTTCTAGACATTGGTGGAAAAGCGGCTTATGTCCAACTTACACAAAAAATAATGAAACTAATGATGAATGTTTCGACCAAAGCGTTAACAAAACTAGGAACCCTAAGATCAGTAGGTACTAGGTAAATAATGTGTCGGGTGATATATCAACTATATACAAGTAGTATAGTTGGATGATATATCAACTATATAGCAGTAGTATAGTTGGATGATATATCAACTAGATAACAGTAGTATAGTTTGAAGATATAGCAACTATTGAGCAGTAGTATAGTTGGATGATGTATCAACTATATAGCAGTAGTATAGTTGGATGATATAGCAACTAGAGAGCAGTAGTATAGTTGGAAGAAATAGCAACTAGATAGCAGTAGTATAGTTTGAAGATATAGCACCTATTGAGCAGTAGTATAGTTGGATGGTGTATCAACTATATAGCAGTAGTATAGTTGGATGATATAGCAACTAGAGAGCAGTATTATAGTCGGATAATATAGCAACTATATAGCAATAGTATAGTTGGATAATATAGCAACTAGAGAGCAGTAGTATAGTTTTATGATATAGCAAATAGATAGCAGTAGTATAGTTGACTTGTATAGCAACTGGATAGCAGTAGTATAGTTGGATTGTATATCAACTGGATAGCAGTAGTATAGTTGGATTGTATAGCAACTGAATAGCAGTAGTATAGTTGGATAATATAGCAACTAGAGAGCAGTAGTATAGTTGGATGATATAGCAACTAGATAGCAGTAGTATAGTTGGATAATATAGCAACTAAATAGAAGTATTATAGTTGGACAATATATCAACTAGATAAAAGTAGAATAGTTGGATAATATAGCAACTAAATATCAGTAGTATAGTTGGATAATATAGCAACTGGATAGCAGTAGTATAGTTGGATTGTATAGCAACTAAAGTATACGGTTATGTGTTATGTTTAGTTTTCGTAAAAATATTATTTTTTTCTCGTCGTACTTCTGAGTCTTCTTTGAACGATATCGACAAATGTAATGTTTTAATAAAGAGTCCACTACAGTATGTGCTCCTACAAAACCTTGTTTCTCTTTACATCTACAGTAACTCACGTGCTTTGATAAGGTGGTTTTGATATTGTTTACGCCATTTGGGGTTTGGTTATCATATCCCCCCATGAAAATCCAATTAAATAGCTAATGTTCAAAAATAGTGTGTGTTGCATCATAGCTAGTCTCACCACGAGAGAACATAGAACGTTCTCGCCCTGAGTAAATCTCTATTCTTGTCTTGTCAAGAGCTAGGAGAGGAAACGAACCCAGAGAAAACAGGGTTACTATCATTACTAACATTAGCAGCAAGAGGGAGGGACGAACACACTTAATGATGGGAGGTGGAGAAGAACAAAATACTCTTAATGGTGGGAGGTGGAGAAGAACAAAACACTCCTAATGGTGGGAGGTGGAGAAGAACAAAACACTCTTAATGATGGGAGGTGGAGAAGAACAAAACACTCATGATGAGGGGGGTGGAGAAGAACAAAACACTCTTTATGATAGGAGGTGGAGAAGAACAAAACACTCTTTATGATGGGAGGTGGAAAAGAACAAAACACTCTTAATGGTGGGAGATGGAGAAGAACAAAACACTCTTAATTATGGAAGGTGGAGAAGAACAAAACACTCTTAATGATGGGAGGTAGAGAAGAACAAAACACTCCTAATAATGGGAGGTGGAGCAGAACAAAACACTATTAATGATGGGAGGTGAAGAAGAACAAAACACTCTTTATGATGGGAGGTGGAGAAGAACAAAACACTCCTAATAATGGGAGGTGGAACATTACAAAACACTATTAATGATGGGAGATGGAAAAGAACAAAACACTCTTAATGATGGGAGATGGAGAAGAACAAAACACTCTTAATGATGGGAGGTAGAGAAGAACAAAACACTCTTAATGATGGGAGGTAGAGAAGAACAAAACACTCTTAATAATGGGAGCTGGACCAGAACAAAACACTCTTAATGATGGGAGATGGACAAGAACAAAACAATCCTAATGGTGGGAGGTGGAGAAGAACAAAAATACTCTTAATGATGGGAGGTGGAGAAGAACAAAACACTCCTAATGATGGGAGGTGGACTAGAACAAAACACTCTTTATGATAGGAGGTGGAGAAGAACAAAACACTCTTTATGATGGGAGGTAGAGAAGAACAAAACACTCCTAATAATGGGAGGTGGACCAGAACAAAACACTATTAATGATGTGAGGTGGAGAAGAACAAAACACTCCTAATAATGGGAGGTGGACCAGAACAAAACACTATTAATCATGGGAGGTGGAGAAGAACAAAACACTCTTTATGATGGGAGGTGGAGAAGAACAAAACACTCTTAATGATGGGAGATGGAAAAAGAACAAAACACTCTTAATTATGGGAGATGGAAAAGAACAAAACACTCTTAATGATGGGAGGTGGAGAAGAATAAAACACTCCTAATGATGTGAGGTGGAGAAGAACAAAACACTCCTAATGATGTGAGGAGGTGAAGAAAAAAAACCCTTTATGATGGGAGGTGGAGAAGAACAAAACACTTCTAATAATAGCAGGAGGAGAGGTATAAAAAAAACCACTCTTAATGATGGGAGGAGGAAAGGGAAAATGAGGATCGCACTATATCGTAGTTAGAGAGACGAGGCACAGACAGTTATAAAGCGATATGTCTAAAGTGCACACGAAATGAACAGCTTGTTATCCTCAACTAACAGTTTTGGAAATAGTTCATATCAAACTAAACGTGGCATTGAATGTAATAAAATTGAAAAGAGTTGCTCTTTGTTGTGTTACACAGACAGCTTAGATGAACAATATACTCAGAGACCTTAGTGAGTTACACAGCCTAGTTGAACAATGTACTCACAGACCTTAGTGAGTTACACAGCTTAGTTGAACAATGTACTCACAGACCTTAGTGAGTTACACAGCCTAGTGAACAATGTACTTACATACCTTAGTGAGTTATACAGCCCAGTTGAACAATGTACTCACAGACCTTAGTGAGTTATACAGCCTAGTTGAACAATGTACTCACATACCTTAGTGAGTTACACAGCCTAGTTGAACAATGTACTCACATGCCCTAGTAACTTCTACGGATACGGGGAAGCCCCATATTGAGAAGTCTACTAATTCCAAAGGGGTTATTCTGACCTAGATTTTTAGGCCTATAAGTCGATAGAGTAGACTGACTACTCTCAACGCGCACGCTCATTGAGCAGCTCCTGAATTTCTCCGGTTATTTTGGTTTGTTTCCAGGGAAACTTATCGTAAATTCCATTCTTGTGTCAGTAAGATAAAGATGTAAGCTCTCAGCGCCAGTTAGTCGAGGTGACTGTCTCGAGAACTAGGAGGTCGAGTCAGGAGTAAAAACAAAAGAAGGGGAAACAGCAATTACCACGTAATCTTTCAGCTTCTTTTGGTATCGCCTTCCTACTTTCCTTCTAATGTGCTCAATGTTATAACGGAGACACAGGTAAAGGAGCCCTCCTGACAAAAAACAAACCTAATTGTGTTTTTTCTTTCTTTTAAAGGCCAGATCATTTCGTATCGTTCGCTGTAAAAGAGGGAATAAATCTCTATTTTGTTCGAATCGTATTCCATTAAGGCTCTGAGTGTTCCACATGGGCCTCTCCCCTAAAAACGATAAAAACATATTTAGATATTTTTAGATCTGTTCTTGTTGTTTGCTGGTCATAGTGATTGACCTTGTTGTGAAGTGAGAGACGGTTATGATACAATATAGAGATGAGGGAATAATTATTAGTATGTTGTCAAAAAGTTCTTACGCCAGTTTTTATAAGAGATTTATGACCAAATTCAAAACACAAATTCTCGCAGGATCAGACACTTTGGCTGTTTGTATTTTGATTTAAGGGCCCACGCTCGACTCTCGATCACTTCTAAAAACGGAGAAATTTGGACCTATTTCCTGTCTCCTCAATTGGTAAATTTACTTTCTGGGACCTTAAAGTTGTGTTAGAGTTAAGTTTAAGATTAGGTATTAGTCACAAGACATTATGTGGGTTAACCAACCATAGGAGTACGGGGAAGGGGTGAAGCTACTCTTAAAATGTGTGCACAGGAGCCTTAAAATGTTTCAGCTCCTGTGATGGTTTAGAATAATTTACAGAGAGTGGTAGAAGGAGTGGTGGCGACGTCTAGGGTGTCTTCCATTAGCCGCATCATCGGATCTCTTTCGTCGAATATGATTTCGTTAATGTGGTCCTAAAGCCCACCTTCCCCCTGCTATCTCGTCTGACATTTATCCGTGTCAGACACTAGGTAGGTCGTGATGACGAGCTTTTAGAAGATGTCCACTCAGAACTAAGAGATGGACTCGTGATGTCAACTAAATTAACAAAGTGTGTTAGTGAAATGTTTCAAACAGGTAGGACAAAAAAACACGAGGGGGGGAGTGGGGGGAATAAACCAAAGAAGAGCCGATTAAAAAAACGAGATACAGGAATAAAGAACTGTGGCTGATGACGAAACGAACACCGAGTAATATTTTCACAACAAAATGTAAGCTTGGAGACATCAGTTAGTACTAATATGTGACTTTAAGAGTTCCAGGCATGGAAGGCAGTGACATCAGTTAGTAGTAATATGTGACTTTAAGAGTTCCAGGACATGGAAGGCAGTGACTACAGTTAGTAGTAATATGGGACTTTAAGAATTCTAACCCTGGAAGGCAGTGACATCAGTTAGTACCAATATTCCAAGCATGAAACTCAGTGACATTAGTTTGTACTAATATTCCAAACATAGAAGGTAGTGACATCAGTTTGTACTAATATTCCAAGCATGGAAGGCAGTGTCATACGTTTGTACTAATATTCCAAGCAAGGAAGGCAGTGACATCAGACGTAACTATAACGTTCCATGTGTTATTATAATGTGTGGAAAATGAACACGATATTATGTAGGTAGTATGGTTGCTAAGAGACATTAAATCAAATTAATAACCAACTAATATAATATAATAATCCTAACAAAATCCGTCACTAGATGTCATCACGGTACTCTCTCGCTCCTTGCCTACATTGGCATAAAGTTGTCATTTTGTCAACTCATAGGAAAGTAATGTTTGGTTAACAGGCTCTCAACTGCTCCTTACAGCTCTCACCTGCTCTCAACTGCTCCTTCCTGCTCTCACCTGTTCTCAACTGCTCCTCACTGTTCCCAAATGTTCTCAATTGCACCTCCCTCCATCTAGAACTTGTCACAAGCCAAGAGATGTATCTAGGAATGCAATTTCTGTTTATTTAAATGTTCTTTCAAAGTTTTCTGTTCCTCATTTAATTTATCGAAGCACTTCAAACAACAATATTGGTTTCATGTTTGTTTTAAAAGGGGACTTGTTTTCCTTTACCCTATTTCGTGACTTGACTTTAAAAATAATGAATCCTGTTAGCGGATGTTTGGTCCGACACGACTGAGTGGACCTCGCTGAAATATCGAGTGAGCTGTGATTGATAGAAATAACTTGACACGATTGTAGGAAATATCGAGTGAGCTGTGATTGATAGAAATAACTTGACACGATTGTAGGAAGTATCGAGTGAGCTGTGATTGATAGAAATAACTTGACATGGTCGTAGGAAATATCGAGTGAGCTGTTATTGATAGAAATAACGTAACACGGTTGTAGGAAGTATCGAGTGAGCTGTGATTGATAAAAAGAACTTGACACGATTGTAGGAAGTATCGAGTGAGCTGTTATTGTTATAAATAACTTTACACGATTGTAGGAGATATTGAGTGAACTGTTATTGATAGAAATATCTAGAGCTTTCTTTTAGAACAGTTTTTTTTTAAATAATTTGTAAGTGAAATTATTTTTTGAGATCCAAGCAAGCTTGAAACATTAAGAAACGGATACCTCAGACGAGCACTAAGACACAGATATCCCAGATGAGCAGTAAGACACGGATATCCCAGATGAGCAGTAAGACACGGATATCCCAGACGAGCAGTAGGACACGGATATCCCATACGAGCAGTAAGACATGAATATTCCATATTAGCATTAGGACAAGGATATATCAAACTAGCAGTAAGACACGGATATACCAGACGAGCAGTAAGACACGGATATTCCATACCAGCAGTAGGACAAGGATATCCCAGACTAGCAGTCAGACACGGATATCCCAGACGATCATTAAAATATGGATATCCCAGACGAGCAGTAAGACACGGATATTCCATACTAGCAGTAGGACAAGGATATATCAAACTAGCAGTAAGACACGGATATCCCAGACGAGCAGTAAGACACGGATATTCCATACCAGCAGCAGGACAAGGATATCCCAGACTAGCAGTCAGACACGGATATCCCAGACGATCATTAAGATATGGATATCCCAGACGATCAGTAAGACACGGATATTCCATACCAGCAGTAGGACAAGGATATACCAGACTAGCAGTAGGACAAGGATATCCCAGACGAGCACTAAGGCACAGATATCCCAAACGAGCAGTAAGACACGGATATCCCAGACGAGCAGTAAGACACGGATACTCCATACTAGCAGTAGGACAAGGATATCCCAAACTAGCAGTAAGACACGGATATCCCAGACGAGCATTAAGACACGGATATCCCAGACGAGCAGTAAGACACGAATATTCCATACTAGCAGTAAGACAAGGATATCCCAAACTAGCAGTAAGACACGGATATCCCAGACGAGCAGTAAGACACGGATATCCCAGACGAGCAGTAAGACACGGATATTCCATACTATCAGTAGGACAAGTATATCCCAGACTAGCAGTCAGACACGGATATCCCAGACTAGCAGTAAGACACGGATGTCCTAGACTAGCAGTAATACATGGATATCCCAGACTAGCAGTAATACACGGATATTCCATATTAGCAGTAAGACACGGATGTCCTGACTAGCAGTAATACATGGATATCCCAGACTAGCAGTAAGACATGGATATCCCAGACTAGCAGTAAGACACGGATATCCCAGACTAGCAGTAATACATGGATATCCCAGACTAGCAGTAATACACGGATATTTCATACTAGCAGTAAGACACGGATGTCCTAGACTAGCAGTAATACATGGATATCCCAGACTAGCAGTAAGACACGGATATCCCAGACTAGCAGTAATACACGGATATTCCATACTCGCAGTAAGACACGGATGTCCTAGACTAGCAGTAATACATGGATATCCCAGACTAGCGGTAAGACACGGATATTCCATACTAGCAGTAGGACAAGGATGTCCCAGACTAGCAGTCAGACACGGATATTCCATACTAGCAGTAGGACAAGGATATCTCAGACTAGCAGTAATACATGGATATTCCATACTACCAGTAGGACAAAGATGTCCCAGACTAGCAGTCAGACACGGATATTCCATACTAGCAGTAGGACAAGGATATCTCAGACTAGCAGTAATACATGGATATCCCAGACTAGCAGTAAGACACGGATATCCCAAATGAGCAGTAAGACATGAATATCCCAGTTGGGAAATAAGATATGGATATCCCAGACGGGCAATAAAACACGGATATTCAGTAGAAGCAGTAGTACACGGATATCCCAGACGAGCAGTAAGACACGGATAAGCGAATGTGCCAAGGAAACTTGCGTGTGAAATCGCAGATCATTTTGCTTATTTTTATACAGCAAACAGCTCTTAGTATAGATTCAATTAAAAAATATATATATTTTATGACATAATTGTTTATTTATTAAATAATCTAACTATTTAATTCTCCTTTACTTTTTAATGACGTTGGTAGTTTTTGAAACTTATTTTTACAATCCCATTATTCCATGAATTGCTTCCAATTACTGAGGGCCTAGCCCCAGCCACGACATGTTTATAGCTATAAATTGTCCCTAAAAACTAGCTCATCATCACTTGTTGTTCTCCACGCACCTCAGACCTCTTGGAGGGGTAATTATCCCCCCTAGAGGAGCTTTACAACACTTGCAGTGTGTCCTTCTCTTCATACTGACCTCTATGACTTGGCTAATAGCACATCTCACTCACTCCTCTCCGTCATTCAGCCTGAATACAAACCTACAGTAGTAGGCCTATACATTTTTATAGTCACAGTCGAGCACACCATCAACTGTCTCTCCTAGCGACGTATTTGTTTGCACCAAACAGTGCTTTTATGAATCACACATGTGTTGTTTAATAACTCCTATTCATAACTCACATGTGCTGTTTAATGACTACTTCTTGTTGTGTTCATGACTAATACTAATACCGTGTTGTTCAATGACTCATACTGATTGTTTTAATAAATACACGAGTGTTGTTTACTGATTGGTTGTCTTCATGACTCACACTCGAGTTGTTTAATGACTCATACGGATGATTTCATTACTAACACGTTTGTTGTTTAATGATTCCTACTCGTTGTGTTCTTGAATCACTTGTTTAGTTTAGGTATATTGGTTGTTTTAATGACTCACATTTGTGTTGCTTAGTGACTCATACTTGTGTTAATGACTCACATACTTTATGTGTTGTTTAATGACCCATATTCACACAATCACACGTGTTGTTTAATGACTCACACTAGCTGTGTTCATTAATCACGTGTGATGTTTAATTACTCATATTTGTGTTCATAGCTCACATGTGATGTTTAATGACTCATACTTATGTTAATGACTCACACATGTGTTGTTCAATGACTCATACTGGTTGGTTTCAAAGCTCATTGTCCTACTTACGTTGTATCACACATATTTCTCTCGGATA
Organism: Timema bartmani; assembly: GCA_902151455.1. Classification (NCBI taxonomy): domain Eukaryota; kingdom Metazoa; phylum Arthropoda; class Insecta; order Phasmatodea; family Timematidae; genus Timema; species Timema bartmani. Next base: position 12,704 of record CABFWB010009440.1, read on the forward strand.
TTTCTGCACGGGTAACTTTCGTTTGTATTAATTTTGTTTATACAAATTAAGTTATTTTAAGAAAATGTTATAAGAAGCAGTTCTTTTTGCACGATTAGACCTTCTGCCATATGACGCTCCTCTGCCAGACTCTGAGTCCAGGGTCAGAGGAGAAATGGCAGGTTGCCCGTGGCCAGCTTTATCAGCCCAAAGGTAACATTCTCTACTGTGAGAGTGTGGGTGGACTTTGTCTCCTAGAGGTAGAGGGAGGAGACAACTTGTCACACACTTTGTATCAGAGAGGTAGAGGGAGGAGA